>SRPU01000046.1:0-42168 GCA_018360185.1 Claviceps lovelessii
TCCCTAATTATATCTTTTAAAGTAAAGTCTCTTTATAGTACCTATAAGTTTTCTATCTTATTATAGCCTTTCTACTTTACTAGGTATTTTTACTATTTACCCTTATATTTATAAGTTATAATTTATTCTACCTTATATACCTTAGTGTCCTCTTTAAGAGGTAGCTACGCTACTGCTGCTTTTTTTTAGTATAGGTTACCTTTAAATAGCTTAAGGCTTATAATATTAAATATATTATATAGTCTTAGAGTTAGAGGTAGTTTAAGCTAGTAGGTAAGGCTATAATAACTAACTTTCTTAGTAATTTAGTAAGGTTCTAGATATCTTACTATAAGCTTTTAGCTTAGTTACTATAAGTTAATGTTTTTTATAGAGAGAAGAATATAGTCTCTAATATTAAAGTTTATTAGCTTATACTTAGTATTATAGTATTTTATATACTAAGCCTAAGTATTGCTAAGTAGCTACTTTATTTCTATGTGTTTAGTTTATAGTTCTTTTACTCTAACCTTAGCACCTTAATTAATAATATCTAATAGCTTTATTACTTAGTCTAGTCCTTTAGGTTTATACCCTTATAGTAACTCTGCTAGTATATAGCTATAAGCTATATAATAGCTAGTGTTATATATAAATTATATAAGAGCTAAGTAATTAAGCTAGTTAGTTTGTTCTATATACTTAAAGGCTTATAAATAGTATTCTAAGATTTAGTTTATTCTCTTAGTTTAACTATTAGTTTAAGGGTAAAATATAGTGCTAAATAGCTGCTTAGTTACTAAGAGGTAGCAGAAAGTCCCCTAGAATTTACTAGTAAAAACTATATCTCTATTACTTATAATGCCTTCTAGTGCACTATAGTTATAAAAGATATTTTTAATAAAAATAGTTGCTAAGTCACTGCTAGTTACTTTTATAGTTATAGTAATATATAGTATATACTTAGAAAACCTATTTACTACTACTAGGATTATATTATATATCTTGCTATTTACTTATTTAACTAAAGGCAAGCTTATAATAAAGTTTATTAAGATTTCTTAGAATAGTCTTTCTAGTACTAGTAGCGCTACTAGCTTACTGTAAGGTTAGTGTAACCTTAGCTTATTAAGCTAATAATTTATATAATTACTAATATAGGTTTTAATGTCCTATCTTAGCCCTAGCTAGAAATACTAGCTTATAACTTATTTAATAGTTTTGCTAACTCTATAATAGCTTACTATAGGGTTATTATAAATTAGCTATAAAATTTTACTTTTTATTTTAGCTAGAATATATACCTAGCCCTTATATAATAGTAGTTTATTTCTATTAACTATTTAGATAGTACTCTTTAGGGATACTAGTGTTTTACTGCTACTTAATAGCTTTAATTACTGCTATGCTAAGGCATCCCTTAACTATATAGACTTTAAAGTCTTAAATATTAAAGCAACTAATTTCTTATAGTTAGCTTTATTAAAGATTAACTTAGAAGAGGTTCTCCTAATAGCTAATAACCTTACTATAAGCTTTTAGTAGATTCTCTCCTTAGGTAGAAGTTTACTATATAATAGGTAGGGCTAACCTAAGTGCCTTATAAAGTTAAGGGGATGCTTAGTTTTATTCTCTAAGATTTTAATATCTTAGCTACCTACCCCCTTACTTATAGTATATATACTATATATAGGCTAGTCCTTTAGTAATATTTAGGCATTTAGACCTAAACTATTAGGCCCTAGCTATAAACTCTTCTTATTATAAGGTTAGAGTGTGCTAGCTCTAACTTATATTACTTTATATAATCTCTTTTACTCTGCTTATCCCTTAATTTATAATAAAAAGATTTAGGCTAAATACTTTATATTCTACTTAGTTATTATTTATATATAGCTTAGTAGTAGCTTACTACTAGTAGGTAGTAAGGCTAGCTAGTATAATAATTTAGCAACCTTATCCTAAATATCTAGGGTATTAGCTACTAGTTATATGTTAGAGCTATATAGCTTACTAGCTATAAACTTAGTAAGAAACAGTAGTAAGTGCAATACTTATGCTTTTACTATTGCTTCCTTAGAGAAGTAGTCTAGTCTTTAAGATAAGCTATTTATAGAGTTTAGCTTACCTAGCTAATGCTTTATAATAAAGTTAAATAGGTATAGCTTATTAAGGGTATTTACCTAGTAGCTAAATAGCTTTAGCTTTATAGTAAGGTACTTATAATTTAAGTAATTTATAATAACTTAAATAGAGTGCTTTAAATAAGCTAGGTAATGCCTTTATATTTAAAAGGCCTCTTAAATAGTAAGAAGCTTGCTATTTAGTGTTATATATCTTAGTTTTAGGCTAGATAGCTTCCTTAATATATAAGCTATAGGGTGCTAGCTACTTAGCTATAATTAAGCTATAATAGCTTTAATAGTAAAGGCTAATGCATTTATCTCTATTTTTAGCAGTGCCTCTAAATTAAAATAAATAAGGATAGGGGCTTTTAGAAACTTTTACTTAAGTTAATTAAATATAGCTAGCTTATTATTACTTAGCTATAGAGCCCCCTTATTATTACCTTTTAGTAAGTTAGTAAGGGGGATAGCAATTTTACTATATCCCTAAATAAAGCATTTATAGAATCCTATAAACCTAAGAAAACACTAAATATCTATTATACTATAAGATAGCTGCCACTCCACTACTGCTTTAATATACTTAGGCTCTATTTTAATACTGTTAGATATAATAATAAAGCTAAGGAAGCTAATATATATAGTAGAGAATTTATATTTATTAAGGTTAGCATAGAGCTTAGCCTCTTAGAGTTTCTATAGAACTTATTTAATATACCTCTTATACGCTACTAGGTTGCTACTATAAATTAGAATGTTATTTAGGTAAATAATATAAATAGTGTTAATAAGCTCTCCTAGCGTATTATTAATATACTCTTAGAAGATAGCTAGTGTATTTATAAGGCTAAAAGGCATTATAAGATATTTAAAGTGCCTATATTAATAGTAGAATGCTATCTTTTACTTATTGCCCTTATAGATATATAGCTAATAGTATACGTCTTTTAAGTTAACCTTTATAACTACCTTTGCTCCCTTTAATTAGTTAAGGATTTCTAATATTAATAGTAGTAGGGCTTTATTCTTCCTTATAACCTTATTAAGGCTATAATAGTTAATACATAGCCTAAGCTAACCTTCTTTCTTTAGTATAAATAGAATTAGGGCACCTAAAGGACTTATTAATCGTTAAATCTATCCTTTTTACTATATATTAGCTAGATATTTGCAGAGAACTTATAGCTCCTTCTTAGTAAGGTTATAAATTAGCCCCTAAGGAGGTATCTTACTATTAATTAGCTTAATTACATAAGTGTAACCTTCTAAGGCTAGAAGCTAGCCTATAAGTTCTTTTAAGAACATATTTATAAACTTAACGTATGCCTTTAGTAGCTCTTTTACAGCTTAGTTACTACTTAGTTGCTTATTATTTTTATTTTACTTATTAGGCTAAGGTTTTCCTATATTACTCTCCCCTACTTATAAGCTAGTCCTATCTTTATTATTCCTTAGCATCTCCTTAACCTATACTAAGGCTAGCACTAGCAATATAATTGCATTCTTCCTCTTATAGTAAATTTGCTTTAAGTGCCCTATAAATATAAGGCATTCTTATATTATTAAATATTACTAAGTCTTATTATTCTAAAATAGGATTTACAGCTTATAGTTCTTTACCTAGTTAGTACCTAAGAGTAGGTCCTCCTATATATTAGTAATATAGTAGCAAACCTAATATATTTTACTATAACCTATGCTATTAGTAATGCTAACTAACTTATTTAATATACCTTTATGCTTAAGTAAATTGCTTAAGGCGCTAGCTAGTAGTGTAGTATCCGCTTCTATATTTGCCTAGTTTTCTTTATTTAATATTTTAAAGTAAATAATTAATCTTTTAGCTTCTAAATTAAATAATACCTTAATAGCTACCTAGTAGTAATTCTGCTATATAGATACCTTTATCCTTATTCTATTATCTATCTCTCTATATTTAGCTACTTTATTAATGCCTAAGGTATTTATTTTATAAAGGGTAATAGTTATAGAGGGAGTATAGCCTTAAGGCCTATTAGTGTTAACTAGGATTAAGTTTATATTTAAGGTTCTTAGTATTAGGTTTTTATAGTGTAGGCAGTGCTAGCTTATAGTGTATTTATTACTTTTATATATAGCATAGTCTAGTTTTAGGCACTTAGGGGATATATATCCCTTTTTTTAGCACTTATAGTATTAAATATTATTAGAGTCTCTATTATTAGAAGGTCTATAGTTATATTACTTCTAGTTTGCTGCTAAAGAGTGTAATCTCTATTACTTATGCCCTATAGGACTTAAGCATTCTTAATTGCTTAGGGATCCTTTATTAATAACTTCTATCTTTTAGCCTTAGCCCTAAAGGTAGTTTTAACTTTAAGGAAACTCTTAGCTTAGCATTTACTTCCTAGTAGTAAGGTTAAGGCTATTAAGGAATATATAAATTTAGAGTTATTCTAAAATAGCTTTAGGAAGCTTAGCCTTAACTTTACTTTATTTCTAAAAGAAGGTTTAGAATAATATTTTATTATTCTATTAAAGGTTTATTAGCGCCTTAGTGGCTTTTAAGTAATAAGCATTCTTATTAATAGTTTTAGTCTTTAGCTATTTTATAAATCCTACCTAAGTATACTCTCTAAAGTCTATAAAGCTATTAGTAGTAATATATTATATTTACTAGCGCTTTATATTATTAGTAAGGCAGCTACTAGTATATACTACCTTAGCAGCATCTCTAAGGAATATATAGGGGTTTATAGTAAACGCTATATATAAGTCTAATAAGAAATTCTAGAGGCTCTTATAGGTATTGCCTTTATATATAAAAGCTTTAAGTTAGGCTTTTATAAGTCCTATATATATAAGGGGTGCTATAATTATAAAGTAAGCCTATAGCTTAGGGGTTATAGTATAATTAATATTAAGGGTACTAATAATGCTAAGCTTACTACTCTTATAATTTCTAGTAAGGTTAACTTTCTTAAGGGATTTCTAGAGTGCCTTAAGGTTCTTATGCTTATTAGCTACTTATATAACTTATAGTAACTAAGCTGCTTTTTTAATCTTTCTATTAAAGGCTATTTCTTTATTAAAGTTTTAGTTATTTATATAAATAGGGTTATAGTCCCTAGTTATAGAATACCTTTTCTCTTTAATTATATTTAATAAATAGTTAGCCTCTTATAAGACTATAGTAAGGTTATAGCTAGTTAAATAAGTAACTTTTTTAGTAAATATTCTAATTTAATTAATAGTTTACTATCCCTAGAGGAAAGAGAGATTTAGTTATTAAAGCTAAATATAGAATACTGCTTAGTAGAGTAAAGACTAAGATATAGAAGATATACTATAATATAGCTGCTAAGTAGGGGGTAGTGCTTAAAGGTATAAATCTCTGCTCTATTATATAAATATACGCGCTTCTCCTTTTATATGCCTCCTTAGCGCGCCGCTAGGTTGTAGTAAGGGCACCACGTGCCTCGCGACTCCTATGCCCCCTTAGGCCTTATGAGGCTAGCCGTACGCGAAGCCTTAGGGAGGAACGGTTATGACACTTTATAAGATTTTTTATAAAAATATAGCTATAGCTATTAAGCCTTTTATTTCCCTTTAAGTATTTAATATAGACTATAGAAAGTATAAGGACTTATTAAATAAAGATATTATTACTTATTGCATTTTAAATAAAGCTAAAGAATACTTTAAGGAAAATAAGAAAGTAAAGGTTATATATAAGATAAGGATTTAATTAATATTTAATAAAGAAGAATTAGCCCCTTTTATACTAAAATTAGGTAACTTTAGAGTAAAATAGTTTATATTTTAAGTAACTTAGCCTTATTATACTAAACCAGTACCTAATTTTTTCTTTCTAGCCTAATAACCTAAGTAGTAAGGCTAGCCCGCTCCCTTTATAGTATCTTTTATTAAAATTAATATTATAGAAATAATAGATATCTTAAGCTAGGGCAAATTCTACTATAAGCTATTAAAGGTTGCCTTTATTTATACTTATATTTAGTATTCCTTAGATAAGAATATAGCTAAGGTAAAGGTAAATGCTATTTACTATATAAATAATTTAAAGAAATCCTTATATTATTATATTTAGTTTTAGTAGCTTCTCTTTATATACCTAAATTTCTCTATAGCTTCTTATCTTAATTTTTATATAGCTTTCCCTAGGCTTACTATAGCTATAGATACTAGGATGTTTTTAATAGGTAAGATTAAATACCTAAAGGCCCTTACTTTTTATAAAGATAGCATTGCTTTTTTATATAGAGTACTAGGCATAAGTAAGATAACCTTTATTATAAAATTAGCTTATACTATATTTTATAATACCTATCTTCTAAACAGTCTACCCTTATAGCATTATAACACTAAAGGCACTATAAATTTCTCTCTAGCCGCTATTTATTATACCTAATATATAGATAAGGATTAGAATAAGGATTATAATATCTTACCCTTTATAAATAAACTATAGACTAAGTTTATATTTATTAGCGCATAAAACATCTAACTTAATAATACTATTATAAAATAGATAATAACTTATAATAATAATGTTATTTAAGTCTATAGTTATAATATAGAAATATAATATATTTTTAGCGCGCCTATTCCCTTACTTAAGCTTAACTAAATAAAGTTAGACACTAGATTCTAAAAAAGCTATTAGAAATTATTTAATATAGCCTATTTAGCATACTTATATAGTTAAAACCTAAGTCTATCCCTATTTTTATTAGCTTTATATATTTAATAGCTAGCAATAGTAAAACTATTTAAATAGCCTTTAATTTTAAAAGGAATTTAAGCTTAGAAAATAAAACCTTACACCTTCTAGGTAAATAAATTAAAATATATAGCATAAGCTTAAGATTATACTATAGATATTTTAAGTAAAATAGTAGGCATTTTCTACACCCTAGTTATAGTAAGGGAAATTATAAATTATTACCCCTTATAGTATTTAGGTTTAGTAATTAGTAATAAAGCTAGATATATAACTAAGGCCTTATTACTTATTTTTACTTCCTACTAGCCTAAGGCTGCTATTATTTTTACTAGTAACCCTTATTAGTTTAGACCTATATCTAATATATATTAAGAAAACATTAATATAGTTATAAAGCCCTAAAATAATTATTTTATTTATAAAAATATATTTAAACTATAGCATATATATAGTCTCCTAGCTTAAGCTAATCTAAGGGGTATATTAAATATTATACTTATAAATAGTTACTACTTAAAAGGGAACTACTAGTTATTTATAGCTAGGAAATTTTATTATAGTTATATAAATATTATAAATTAGAATTAAATAGTATATTTTAATTAAGTTAAGAAGTAACTAATAACCCTATTAGGATATACTCTATTTATTTATTTAGTATTTATTAATATACCTAATGCCTAGGAATAGTAGGTAGGATTAACCTTCTCTAATAAATCCTTAGCTTAATTAATAGTTATGCTTGCCCTTTAGATTACTTAATAGAATTTTAGTCTTTATATAAATTTATATAATAGTAAAGCATAAACTAATATTTATAAAGTAATAATTTATATTATAATGCCTTATAAAGCCTAAAAACAGCACCTAAAATATATATAGTAAAAGGTATCTCCTATAAAGGTGCACTATAAGTTAGTTAATATTAAACTAGTAAATAAAGCAGCTAGCTATAAGGTAGACTTTATTATTTATAATATAATCTATACTACTTTAACTAGTTTTATAGATAACTATCTTTATAATAATATTACTATTATAAAAGCCTAGGTATATAATCTATTTATAGGATTAGTATTACTTATTATAGCCTTAGCTAATACTAATCTATTAAAAGCATTATATATATTTTATAAGTTAATAAATATAGTAACTAATATTTATAGGTAGACTAAGTTTTGTAATATTTACTACTACTATAAATACTAAGCTACCTAATGCCTTTATAAGTTTAATAAACCTATAGTTTATAATATTTATAACCTTATAGGCTATAGATAAAGGCATTATAGTTATAACTATCTAAATTCTATATAAAAGGTTATAAAGCTATTAATAGAATTAGTAATAAACTTTATTAAACCTATTAATAATCTATAGCAATATTCTCTATACTCTATAGTAGGCATTAATAGTTAGTAAAAAAAGAGAAATGCCCTAATTCTTAGAATTTAAAGACAATCTTAGCAGGCAGTAAGGATTACCTAGTAAACTTAGCAATAATTATATATTTTATTTAATATAGCCCTAAAGAGCGTAGAGGCAGAGGTAACTAACTAAGAGGACGCTTTAACTAATACTAATAACCTAACTAAGGCAAATACCCTAACTAATACTAATAATCTACCTAATAGAAAGGAGATAAGCTCTTATAAAGGGAATAGTAAATAGAATAATATTACTAATAGTAAGGTTAGATAGCTAGTTAGCTAGGAGGTATAGGGTACTAGGTAGAATAAGGTAATTAGTTAGTAAAGTTATTTTACTATTAATCTTTTTTCCTTTACTTATTATAGGTATATAAGAGCATAGCCTAATTATATTAGAATTATTATTTACATTGTAATTATAGCTAATAATAAGGCTATTATCTTTTTTCTCGGACCTAGGGATATTAGGTCCTATACACACTTCAGGTCACGTGGTGCGGCCACCCACTTTGGTGAGGTCGCCCGCCTGTGAGCCTTAGCTAGTTTCTTTTCTTCATCATTATCACACTTCAGATAGAACCTCCGTGGCTACGATAGCTTCTATCTTCATTGTTGCTTTCCTTCCTTGAGTCGTGTCCCTTGCGTGAGCCGCAACATAGAGTGTAGCAAATCTCCCGTATGGTTGTATTCAGCTATGGCCTTGGCGCATCCACTCCGCTTGTCTAGGTGGTCAAAACAAATACCACGTCACTGTGCATGTTATAAGTGCGTTTAGGCAAGTCCAAAGACCTCGACATATAATGCTGAATGGAGCCTTGGGTTCCCAACGGTCAGCTGTACATGAGCGCCCGACGCGTGGTACAAATGGGAGGGTACGTTGCCGGGTCGGGTGAGGTGTGCGTGTGTTCTCGGAGAAGCTGTTGGTGTCGGTGGAATGTTCTCTGCCATGTGGGTGGTTGTAGGACGAAGCGGTTCATCTAGACGGCTAAGAGCGGCGAATGAGGCGTGATAGGATGATGTGGTCGGGATTGGAAATGGCATGTTTGTGTCTGGTTGTCCGTATTATGTGTATGTGTATGCATGTACCGTGGGAGGCGGGCAACCTTTGACCACCTGGTTGTCTCGCAACCAGATTTGGCTGGCTGGCTAGTAACTTGGCTGAAGATGAAGCCCACAAGAAAGAAGCTAACAAAAAGAGGCGAAACAAACCTTACAAAGAAGAAGCCAGTGAAGAGAGGGAAAACAAGCCTTGTGTTTGTTTATATTTTAATGCGTTGATCGAATAAGCTCGTGATACGTCCGGGTGGTTAATATCACGCCCCTCCCACCGTTCATGTACATAAGTGTAGGCATAGATGTATGTGTGTATATGTATGCGTATGTGACTGCCTATGTGTGCCTGTATGTGTATGTGCATGGGTCTTCCCTTCACCTTGACCGCATTTCCGAATATACATACTACTCTCAAAGTTTCAAAGCACCATCCATCTATAAAAAAGCACGAGACTACATAAACACTGCTTCACGTGCTTGCTTCGTAAAGCAACGTGAGCGAACAACGTGGTAGACAAAGGGCCGCTGTTGTATATTTGCTGTGGTTTCAGTTCGGGTTTTCTCCTCTTTCTCCTTTTTTTCTCACGTCATGCTATGGCTTTCTAGGCTGAAAGCTGGCGCAGAAGCCAAGATCGATGGACATTTCGTTGGATAGCCTACGGCCTATATATTGTTGGTCCTTAGGCTGCATATATAGTGTGGTTAAAGCACTGATATAAAGAGTGGACCATTTTTCTTCCCTTCTTCCCTTCTTCCCTTCCTCCCTTCTTCCCCTTCTAAACCACTTATGAATAAAAATTCCTCTTTTCCTTTTCCTCTTTTCCTAGTAGTATGTTATGTAATACTTATACTACATCTTAATTACCCCCTCAAAGATAAAAAACTCCCTCATCATTTAAAACCTCCCCCCCCTCGAATAACTTCTCCTACACATCGTCATACTGGACAGTATCGTCATCTTTTACTCTCACGATAGAGTCTTTCGAATCATAAATGTTATGCCCCTTTTTGACTTCATGTGACAACGTACCCATAAAATCAGCTTGTTTAACTTGTTTAACATGCAATGTTGGGTCAAGTTTTTACTTGAATGCTCATCTATACTTGGTAAAACCAGGTGTTGATATCCATTACACGTTCTATCTATCTCACCTCCTTTCTTCTTTCTCCTCTATTTTTTCTTTCCTTTCTTTCTTTCTTAATCCCCTTTCCCCCTCTTCCCTCTTCCCTCTCCCCTCTTCCCTCTTCCCTCTTTTAGTTTTCTTCTTTCCAACTTTTCTTCTCCCCTTCTCCTTATCTTTTCTTTTCTTTTCTCAAACGAGCTGCCGTGATTAAGTAAGAATTCCTCTTTCTTTTATTCAAGCAAAAAAAAAAAAAAAAAGGCGTAGTTCGAGAATCGAGACAAGAAACCCGCGGCTCAGGACATCGATTTACAGATATATCATCCAGCTGTCTCTTTTGTCTCCCTCGTCCAACGACCCTTGCCCTCGTTGTTCACACGGCCGAGTATCCGTCCCTAAAACACCCACACTCACCCGAAATATGCGCCACAAACAAAACAACACAGGCAGTCATCCTTCACGATGAACATATGCGCTTGTATTTCCCAGAGAATGTATCGTGACGGGACGATGTGTTTTGACAGAGGAGACTACGTGGTAATGGCGTGTCCTTTGTCCATCTTGGATCCTCTGCCATACAAGGTATAGATAGGCATGGACGAAGCTCGGGAGTCAGTGCAAGTACATGCGCGGATCCTACTCCGTCGTCAACACCATCATGTCTTTGACCCAACTTTGGCTATGGGGTTGGCATCAGCGGTCGTGGCTCGACTCGCACAGACGTCGTGTACCACGCGCGTCTTGCTAGCACCACCATCCAAACAGAAATTTATCTGCAGGTTGCCGACGGAAATGTATACATGTTGTTCAATACTCGAGTTTTGCAAAGGTACAAAAAAAAAGAGAAAAGAAAAGAAAAAGAAAAAGAAAAGAAAACAAATAAATCATACCGTGATGCTTCCGTATGAGCTCCTACTTGACCACTCATTTCTTCCGACATGTCTCAAAACACATTCAATTGATAGATAGTATTTCATAACAGCCATACTCGTGGTACAACGCCCTTGAGAATCAGTTGTCCCTCATTCTTTACCGCCTTTTTTTTTCTCTTTCCTTTTTTCGTTTTTGCCCTTTTCAACACCATTTGTCCTTTTGAAACCAATCTAGCGCCACGCGTATATGTGCTTCTCCCCTTGGAGCGGATATTCAATTGCAGTCCTCGGGGACGGCAGCTGGTGTTGGCGTCGTCATGAGAACCACCTACCCGCCGTTTCGTAGTCTCACTCCCACTTTTTTTTTTCTTTTTCTAGAAAATAAGGAAAAAAAAACATTCCAAAAAAAAAAGTGTTGTCCTATTTAATAAACCTTTTTCTTCTCGTCGATACTGAACTGGCCAGGACCGCTGTTGACCAAGAGGAGAAGACCGCCGACAATAGACAAAATCTGGAAGAAATCGTACTTGGCAAAGTCCTTGTGGGGATGGTGCTCGTGGAGCTGGTGCAAAGAAAGGATTTGGTCAGCATTAAACACTTTTTTTTTTTTTTTTTGACCCATCTGCCTGTAACTTGCTGTCTCCCCGCCCCATGTCCCAAAAAGTGGAATTGACTTACAGTCCAAAAGTTGTTGACAAAGACATTGAAAACGCTGAGAATGACCACCAATAACGTGGCGCTGAACTTGGCTTTGAAGCCAACGACAACCATGACACAAGCTCCGGCCCCCAAAAGTGAGACCATAATGCGCCAAACAGACCACTGGCCGGTGAAGACGAAGCCGACAAAGAGGAAGATGAGCAAGACACGGCCAGCCAACTGGAAGTACATCTTGCGGTCCTTCTCGTCCAACTGAGGAAGTCCAGCAAAAGCCTTGGTCTTGCGCACCCACGAGTCCGACAGAACCATGAGCAGTCCACCAATGACAGACAGGTTTCGGAAGAAGAAATTGAGGTCGAATATCAAGCCATAGCCGACGGCCTGGGTGATCACGACAGCCATGAGACCGGCGACGGCGTAGTCGGAGTGTTTACGGGCAATGACCAACGTGGAGCACACCACCATGGCGACGACGTTGAGAAAGAGGAACAGGTGGGTTAGGCCACTAGGAACTGCGATGGCGAGCGGGAAAAAAAAGAAGAAAAAAAAAAGAAGAAGACATGTGTTAGCTGAGCTTGTAACCAACCGAACTGAACGAATAACACGGCGGCCCAGGACGCTATCCTTTTTTATTTTTATTTTTTTTTATTTCCGCTGCTGGGAGAAAAGGCTTACTGTGTCGGTAATCGCGAAGGTAAATGAGCTGATCGTTCCATTGCATGATGATTCGCAGAGCGTCTTCAATAAAGGTGACGACAATCAGGAATCGGCCAATGGCGGGCAGGTAGCTGTATAAAATCGGACGGGCACGAGGTTAGCAAGAGTTGCTGCCCGCCCACCCATGGACGCGAAGAAGAGGCAGACAAATGCCGTTTTCGAGATTGTGCACCATCACTCACGGTTTGAGGGGTTCACTGAGGTTGTCCAGGACGTCCTCGACCTTGCTGGTGTAAGGACGAATCTGGTCGAGGATGCCGCCATTGGACTCCTCGGCGCTGGAGGGACCGCCGTAGGCAGGCGCACCACCAAGGCCATATCCAGAAGGGCCGCGCTGCATTGTTGTAGAATAAGGCTGCTGATGAATAAAAAGCTGTTTCAATGTTGATAGAGGTAGAGAGAGGCTCGAGCCGTAGGTGCGCAGGACGAGCAGAGAGGTGGAACCGGAAATCGAGGAACTGGCGATTTATCTGTCCTTTTTGCGCAGCAAACGGGAGAGAAGGGGGGCAAGACGGACGGGCTCCGCGTGTTGCTTGTCAACCAGAGCGGCCGGACGACGACAAACGAAGATGCAGCTGTTTTCGAATGGACCGACGGCAGGCTGGAATGGAGTCAATGGACACCAGTGGTGATAATGAAGATGCTGGAAGCTGGAAGCTGGGGGGGGGGGGGGATGGAGATGAAGAGTCCAGGTCGGTCTGGGCGGCAAGCAAGTAAGCCAAGTGTACAAAGATGGATGGACTGGAGCCGAGACCCAGGTGCAGGCTTCGGCAGAGGACGACGGTTGGCTGGGTGGGACGGGGCGGCTCTCGAGTCGTCAATGATGATGGTCTCGATGCAGAAGCGTGCCGGGGGGAGCGCCGAGGCGGGGGAAGGGGGAGGGGCGACTTGGCCGGAGCAAAATGAACAGAATCGATCAAGGCAGAAAAGACTTGGTGAGTGTAGGATGCAGGAGGTTGAGTCATACCAGGAAAGGAGAGAATGTTGAGCACGAAAAAAGCGAGAGCCTCACGGAGGGGTAAGTCAGTAAGTCTCAAGTAGGTAGGCAGGTAGGCAGGTAGTAGGTACCTACCAAGGTAGAAGTAGGCAATGGCGTGGTCGACTCGACGGGGCGGGAGCGGATAATAAAACCGAGACGAGGGGCAGGCAAATAGATCTGGCCTTTTGGCCAGCCGTGAGGCGTCGACGCTCAGGTAGAAGTAGGTCAATGTCTGGAGAGTACTACCTGCACCTAGGTACCAGAGTAGCAGTTACTAGGGGCTTGCTCGGGTACGGTAGCTGCCCCGGTACTTGCGTCAAGGCATCCAGAAGCTCACGGAACCTCGCAGTACTAGCACTGAGGCAATCGTGATCTACCTACCTACCTAGGTACTTTATGCTATGCTCTAACCAACCCCTGCATAGGTAGGTATCAGACATACCTAACAAATACAAGAAGCGAAAAGACCATGATACATGATTCGTCCCATCGTATAGTCGTATAGACCGCGCAGGCCGGAGGACGGCGGCTGGCCAGTGGACTTCTGGCTGGGCCTTGCGCAACTGTGTCCTTTCGGTCGGTGTTGCCATTGTATCCACTGGGCCTCCGCTGCCACGGCGCTCGGCTCCACGTTGGCCCGTCTTTTGACGAGTCTGGTCCTTATTACTAGGTCTCCACTGCCGAACTGGTATCTTGGACTCCCCTTTTGTTTTCTTTTCCCCCTCGCAGGTTGCCTCTTGAACTCCACCGCTGGGCCTCCTGCTGAACGCTTAGCAACAAACAACAAATGCGAGCAACGCGCAACGTCTTAACCATCCGTCCAATCTTGCCTGTCTTTGAGCAAGCCGAATCTAGACGTGCACTGCTCTGCAGCCACTACCGGCAGCGACAAGGGTCCCATGCCAGCCAGGTGCTGTGTGGTTGCAGCACGCGCTCTCTGTATCGAAGCACGTTGCCTTGTTCCTCACGCAATATCTTTTCTTGCGCTTTCCATCCAAATCCCTCAAGCGTCGATAGTCTGCTGCGGAAAATCCAGAATGCGCAACCCACCTTCGTCGTCATACTCGACTCGATACTCATTGACGGCCAGTTGCAGCTCCGGACGGAGGACCCTCCGCTCTCCCGTGACGGGGTCCCATTCCCAGCCTTCACGCATCCACATCCATCTCAAGAATGCGCGAAGCTCCTTGTCTTGAGGCATCACTCTCATCCATTCGGGTTGAAACTCTGGCTCTCGCCCCTTGCCATTCCAGTCTTCGGCTCGCCCCAGTAGCTTGTCCCGACAGAATATCCTCCAGCTGTCCAGTGTGTATTTGCCCTGTGTCATGTGCCCAATCTCCCATGCTTCCATCGAGGCCTTGCCAACACCACTGTACGCTATCAGCAACGTGTCCAGACTTTGGTTCTGTATTCCAATCGAACACATGTCTTCGAACCCAGATGGACAGTCGCGTTGACCGTAGTTCCTGACTTTGTGCAACGTTCCAGCCATGGGTGGTGCCTCGAGAAAGAGAGTAGCATACTTTTGAATCAACCTGAGCCGATGTTTTGCCAAACCAAGGTGTCGAATCATGCCGAGCAGCTCGTCAGCATTACTGGGCTCTGCCAACTGCTTCGGGGACGGGAATCGTTCTTTGACTTTGTGGAAAACTGGTATGGCAACTCGGCCGTTTGTCTTGATGAGAAAAGTCACGGCGATTAGCAGCCAGAATGGCTCGTGCGCCATCTCCTCCTGGATAAGTCCGAAGCGCGAGCAAAAAAGTGGCGGGAACGGAACGCTCGACACAATTCCACCGAGCTTACGTTTTCGAGGCTTCTTCTCACTGCTGCTGATAGCTGGGACAAAATAGGGCGACGACGAGGGAAGCCTCTTTTCACTGCTGTTGATAGCCGGGACAAGAAAGGGCGATGACGATGGAAGCTGGAGCCGTGTATTGGCGAGCTTGGCGTGCGATGATGGGGTGTAACTGGAATGGCTGAGCTCACCATCGAAAACTGATTCGGCTGGTTCGACTGATTCGGCTGTTCGTGTAATGGGCCGCCGTGGGCGTAGAAAGGGACAAGTGATTTCGAGACTCAGGTCGCTACCGAATCTGCCGGCATACTCGCCTCGCTGCGGCCGGTGGCCGAGACTGTCAACAGCAGTATCGTTGTCGTTTCGGACCTGCTCTTCAGAACTGTCCTTTTCCTCAGACCAATAGGGCGACTTTGAGTTGTTGACTATGGTTCTGCATCTCCTGCGTCTGCGTCTCCTTCGGACTGCGATGCCGCCTGCCTGGCCGCTGTCAAAACGAGGACTGCAGATGTGCGGAGGATGATCGGCAAGGTCTTTGGCAATTGCAATCAGACGGTCGGTTTCCGCCCATGGAGCCGGTTGTGCGTCTGATGCACATTCTCTTCCATTCAGTATGCGCCATATAAATGTGAGAACATCGTTGCCTTCCAGACTGTTCGGATCCCGGAACTTGGACCGTTGAATTGCAGTGGCACAGCTGACGAGGTGGTGAAAGTCGTCAGAATTGGCGAAAATGCTCGCCTCGACCAATGACTGTACTTCATTGGCAGGTGCGAGTGAGGAATCAATTATATCAGAGAGAAAGTCGGCTTCCTCTTCAGGTACGTTGAATGTCGATAGAACTGCGGACCCACGAAAGTTTGCCATTTGTTGCCGTGTCGGGGAGATCCGTTTCGACAGCTTGAGACTTGCGAAAAGGGGGACTCCAAAGACCATCGCCCGAGTCCTGACTTCTACTGTTTCACGAGAATTGGTCTCGATTGTGGGCAAGCGTCCCGAGAAGTGAGTTGTGAACGTCTGTGAACCAGGGACTTGTGGTACAGTATTAAGAAGCAGTAGACGAGGTCATGTATACTGTGCTCTCTTCGTCGTGCCTTACGGATGGTCTCAGACATAGCACGGTCCGTCGTCTCCATACTAGTCCCTCTCTTCATACCGTGATAGGAGGCCATGCAGATGAAAAGCGGGACTGTAAGAGCCTTGTATGGCGATTCGTACGGAGGAGTAGATCTTTCATGCGACATGCACAAGCCGATCGATTCAAGCGAGAGCTTAGAGTATCATATTAAAGTTGCATCGAGAACCCAGTTGGACACGTTAGACCACACGTGTTAACCAACAGATCGGCAGGCTGCAGCCTTGTCATGACCAAACCGGGAGTGAAGCGTGAGTGAAGCGAGAGTGAAGCGTTCGTTAGTTTTCAGTTTTGCTCGGTGTTTCCCGGTCTTTGCACGCTTGCGCCGAGGAAGGCCTTTTTCCGGCCTGGTATGTGATGTAAGAATGACTTGACTGGTGCTGCTTTTTGCTCCATATTTTCCATCTCGGACCAATCAAGCTGCTGGCACAGTGGCTGCAACCAACCAGCAGGGGACCAAAAACGGGCAGCCTATGAACTTTGACCCATCACGCAACAACGACTTCGTCACGTGATGGACAACTGATACCTTGTGCCAGTCAACCTTGCCGTCTCGTGCCTCCGCTCAGATCTGCGTTCGCCATTCCATCCCTCTCCACACACCCCCCAAAACCTCGATCCTTTACCGGACCAGTCTCCGACCCTTTCGAGTCCTCGTTCAATCTCAACCAAATTTCCATCCAAAGGATGAGTAGTCGCGGCGGGAAACTCGCACCAGAAGTCAATAGGTGAGTTGTGTTCTGTCGTGTCGCGCATCCCGTAACGCTCGTGGTCGAGCGAATGGGCTTTCATTCCCTCGGCATCGCGGATGAGCCAGCCATTCGACCACGACTACCAGGATTGCCAGTCCTGAAAAACCACTCAGCGCTTCCCTCCTCTATATCCATCACGACTAGACACGTGCTAACATTCGTCAAAGAGCTCTGTTCGTCAAGAACCTGAGGTAGATACCGCTCCAACGCCTTCAAATCGATGTACCGGACCCACCCGAAACTGACGCCGAACTTTAGCTACAGCGTAACCCCAGAGGAACTTTTTGATCTCTTTGGAAAATTCGGCCCTATTCGGTACGCACTCTCCGTCACGATACTTTTGAACGGAGTCGACCAAGGCAATTGCGAAACGGAAAACTAACCATGTATTACTATGATACAGCCAAGTCCGCCAGGGTATTTCAAACGCCACCAAGGGAACGGCTTTCGTGGTCTATGAGGATGTCATGGATGCCAAGCAAGCCTGCGATAAACTCAACGGCTTCAACTTTCAAAATCGTTATTTAGTTGGTATGTTTTCTGGATGGATTTACCAAGCACATGCTTCTTTCGCATCGTGTTCTTGTCACTCTGTATCCATCTTGTCCTTTGCCGCGTGATGTCAAAGTTTGTCGCCGCCCGTGCCATAATCACTAACATGATCACAGTCCTATATCACCAGCCGGAGAAGATGATCAAGTCAAAAGAGGACTTGGAGGCTCGTCGGGAGTCGTTAGCGCAGCTCAAGAAGCAGCACGGCATCGATTGACAATCCGACCGGCCTGTAGACAGCCCGAAAGACAAGACCCCTATCAAGTCTCCGGGCCGGTCCCTGTCACCCTTCAAGTCCGCTTTGCTGGATCCCAAGACCATCCTGCGAAAAGGCAAGCCGAGTGCCCGCACCATGTCAAAGGGGCATGTCGGCACGCCAGCAGTCCGGTTTGCCGAAGGGGCGCCAGCAGCTGTACGATCATGCGCTTGATGAGTTCGCTCGCGCGCCATTCCATCGTGACGATGATGACGATTGTTTTTTTTTTCTGTTCAACAATCGATGGCCAGTCACCCGAGTCAAGCTGATACGCTGATGTTTATTTTGTTCATTCGATTTAGTGGGGGAGCCCCCTCTCTTCCTCGCCTACTTGCTGCTTTTACACAATCCTCGCTCTCGCTCCTTGCAATGTATTCTACTTTTTGTCTTCATGCGTTTAAGCACTCCCATTTGTACGGTGGGGTAAGAAAACCAGGAAATCGGCGAGCAGGGGAATCAACTGAGGTGTCGTCAGCCCTTAGTGACGTGAGAATTCAGTCGCTACGGGATATTATTTTTTAGGTGGAGGCGAATTCGCTCTATGGCACCCGGGGAAAAGACGGCTATGAAACGACTTCTTTTTGTCGCCTGACAGATCAGTCGAGCACACGTTTTCTGGCGTGCAAACTGCCTCTTTCTATTTCCCCTTGAACTGGAATTTTCGCTTTGTTCAACGTGCCAACATCTGTCTACCTAGGCTTTTATATTAACGACGTTTTATGGTTTTCCCTCTCCCGCAGGACGGTGTTCTACTTTCAGATTAATGTGTGCTGGTTTTAAATACCGCAACTCTCTGTCCTCCTTTTGCCCACCAGCATGCATATCACTTCTTCTCTAGGTAGTCAGCCGTGCGTGACAAAAAAAAAAAAAAAAACCGGAGTGCCATGGTCATTTGTGCCCTGCCAACAAACTGTTCCTGCGTCACAATGTTACGCTGACGCATGGTAGAGGAGCACAAATGCAGGCACAACGTAATACATATCTAGGTAGACACTCAGTGATCTCTACTCTGATGCCGAGGAGGGCGACAGCCGCGCACCCGCCCACAACTCTTGAATAGCTAGGATGCTCCGATAAGCAGATGACTAGGTGTGGGTAGGGGTACGTACGGAGGTGCAGCCTTGTCGGCGTCAGGAGATGGTTTGTTATGCTCACTGTGCCCAGTAATGCCGTTTCTCTTTCTCTTTTCTCTTTCTTTTCTTTTCTTTTCTTTTCTTTTCTTTTCTTTTCTTTTCTTTTCTTTTCTTTTCTTTTCTTTTCTTTTCTTTTCTTTTCTTTTCTTTACATATAGTATACCTGAGAGGACGGCGGGAGCGGGCGGGAAAGAGTCATTGGCTGTCTACCTGGAAGTAGCGTATAAAGTTTCGGGGGCCACAAGATCCTGCTATCTGCTAAGTAGGTGCTTGCCTGTATTTGATGTCAAGAAACTGGTTCTTTTCTTCTCATACTTGAAGGGGAGTTTGGCGCAGGATAATAAGGCTGGTGGTGATGCGAATGAAGATTGAATCACAATGCCAGAGCGAAGCAGCGGCTGGAAAAGCCAATCTTGTTCCCCCTGGACATGGCCTCCGGTTGCGATATTTTTTTTTCTTTTTTCTTTCTTCTTTTCTTCTTTTTTCTTCGATTTTCTATTTGTTGTTTGTTCTTGTCCCTGCTATCCCTCATCAGCCTCGCAGAGCCAGGAAAGTATACCGGATTTCGCACGGGTTTGGAATGACCCGAACCTACCAAGTACCTAGTGGGTATCTAGCGGCCATGTCTTGTGATGCAGTTCTACGGTTCTAGTGTGGTCGGAGTTGAGTGAATCTGCGGCCTGCCCGGTGGCCGAGGGCGGGCAGGTCGCAGCGTTGGCCGCACGGGCGATTGCGGGGTGCACGAGGGCCAATATCAATGTCAGTCTGAGGGCTCGTGTTGAGCTAGTGCACGCGGTTTCAATGTTGTTTCCGCCATGTCTCTTTCGTGCTGGCCAGGTGCATACTACATACCACGTAGCTCGATTAAGGCACGCGATATCGGGTCCGAGTGCTGCAGGTCTGAACCACCAGGCGATGAACCAACGTTGAAGTAGGCGGCCGACAGCTGGCGCTTCGATGAGGCGCCAACTAGGCTCTGCGGCAAGCTCGGTGACCTTTGCCTCTGTCTATTCTGGCCTGCTGGCGTTATGGCGAGCAAAAACCGGCGACGCAATGGTTACTGCAGCCCGATCCAGCGCCGTGCCGGGTGTGTGTGCATAATCGGACCAAATGATCGGACAAGAAATGAAAATTTGCCATCCATCATATCAAGACCTCATGTGCGGCCAGCACTGAGCAGGAAGGAACGCGTGGCCGCTCATGTTGGCCGCTCGGGTCTAGTGTGGCAGGTGCGGCCCGTCCGGCTGCTGCCATGTGCGACCATGACTTGTCTGAGACCAGACCAGAATGCAGACTTGAATATTGTCGAGATGCCGTCGTTGTACCCCCAACGAATTTCCATAATCATATCCTCGTCCATCGGCATCCCCTCTTTCCGCCCCTCTTGCATCCTCGAGTGCATCTTGCTTGCATCTGCACCACCCCGACTAGCTGGATTCTCGGCGCGCTTAGCTCGCCATCTGACGAACACCATTGGCTCAATCCACGCGCCTTGTTTATTTCTTCTTTTTCCTTTCCTTTTTTTTTTTTCTTCCGGTTTCTTTTTTTGGCCATATCCATGTCACTAACTTTATCTGCATCCTTTGAGGCATGCATGTCGTGAGCGAGTACTAGACGACATCTACAATGCACAGACTTGCTGACTGCGACCAACCAGGCAATTTAATCTATGCTGCTTTGCTACGAACAGATGCATGATTAGCCGCCGCGACAAACCCCTCTCGAGTGTCTCTCCATGGCTATCTGCCCGTCCACGATGCCGCCATTTGCACCTTGCGAACTAGCTTCAGGACAACAGGAGAATGTCGGAAGGGGGAAAAGGGGAACACAAAAAAAAAAGAGAGAGAAAATAAACAGAGGAAATATAAATAACAATAAAAGACCGGCAGCACAACCAGATTGCCCGCAGATGTTGCCGCCTTGGATCTCTTGGCGGCCCTCATCGTGTCGTTAACGTTTGCTTTATAGCCGCCACGGTTCGAGCAGTCTCAATGCAGCGCGGATCGTCGTGCCGACACCCCAGCCAACACATTTCAAATGTGATGTTGGACCATGATGGACCATTTTGCCTCTCCCGACGCGGTACACAACCCACGTTCTCTCTCCGAATTGGGTGGAAGACGTTATCAGAGAGCCCATGGCCACGGTTCTCAAAGTCCCTATCGACTCAGGAGTCAGGACTGCCACAAGTGATGAAGCGGTACAAACCAGAACCTGCAGACATGCGGCGTGGTCTAGAGTGATGTGCGCAAATCAGCCTTCTCTCCGAATGCTCTCATGGCCCATGCAATCCCTCGGAAACCATGAACGGAATCTAATCGACGTCAAAAAGTGTGGCTCCATTTGATGCACGAGCTCCACCCGCTCGCAAGCTATAAATAAGCGCGGAGGAAAAGTCGGGCGACTCGCGAGCCGGGATGTCAAGTCCATGTTCCAGTTCCCATCGACGACGTCTTTGCGGCCCACAAACCGACAACAACGGTCGGATAACTTCACTGTTTGATCCTGGTCAGTGGTCAGTCTTCCACTGGCGATGCAGCAAAACGTACTGTGTGGTCGGCGGCTCGACCTGACAGGTCTCTCACTCAGGAGCTCAATCATGGGCTCTCTTTTCTCCCTTCCCTCACTATATAATGTTGTGTCCGCCTTTCAATGCCTCCCATGCTCAGAGAGAATCATGGCCTCTGCAGTCTAGCTCCATCTTTCTTCGTCCTACGCCATCGGCAACTTTTTTCTTTTTCACTTGCCGTTAGTCAAAAGTAAAACCACTTTCTTTCCCAATCTACACCGCTCCCGCCAATCGCTGGATAGACCAGCCCCTCGAAGATATGCCTCTCATGTCCCGGTCACGCGTGAAGACCGGCCTAAGGGCAGCCTTGTCTGTCAACACTAGCGTTTGCAAATCCGACTTCTTCAAGGATAGTCAAGAATACGGAAATGCCTCGCGTGATGGCGACGACGATAGCGACGACGACGACGACGACGACGAGCCTGTAGTTGTGACGTCTCCAACCGGACTTCGGTACAGTCTCGAGCAGTTGTCGGACCCTAAACGGGCTGCCGTACGTGATGCCTTCAAGGAGCCTGCGAAAATTCTCCTGCATCAATGCCGACGGGTTGAAGACACTCACTATGTCTTTGAAATGATTGAGCTTCATACCCGCTCCGTTCGTATATACGCGCCGCCGAGCCATGCTGGCGGAGAAGGAGGTTGCGATGAGGATGGGGAAACGCATCGAGTTGTCGGCTCTCCTCAGATTTCCTGCTCATGCAGCAGACAAGAAGATGAAATTCCTTGCAACCATCGGCTCTCAGTCCTCGACCTGTTGACCAACGCAACGTGGCATCATGACGATAATTCCAAGCCGCTGAAAATGACGGAAGGGGGATTTGCAGAGGAGATGGGCGACCCGTTCCAAGCCATCGCCGACTTCCATCTAGACATCCTAGCTGATGATCTTCACTGCCACGTGGTAGACCCGGCGTCTTTCTCCGAAGGTGAGCCAGATTATGATGGCTTTACCAAGGTCAAAGAGCTCCTCGCCTCGGTGTATTCTAAGCTCCCCGAGGACTTTTGTCCCCGCATAAACAGTCATCTTCCCATGGGAGAGGATATTCTCATGGAAACTGATCTTTTGCTTTTCCTTGCGCGATCAGCCGATCCCGTCACTGCCTTCTGTCGCAGCCTGTCGCGCCGAGCCGATCTTGTTCTGTGCGAACTCGACGCCTCTCTGTGCCCTACTTATCAGCCGTCACCGACGTCATCATCTTCAGTCGATAGCCCAAAGTCAACAAACATGAACCATCCCGAGACCTACCCAGATGTAGCCTGGGCCACCACACACTTCTTGCGTATTGTCGATCAAATACGCTTCTCAATAAAGACTCGCAATCGGCCATGGAAGCCCTCTGAATGCCACTCCGCAGTCCAAACTCTTGTTCACATTCTCACGTCGGTCGTCGCTCCTACAAATTGCTGTGGCCTGACCACTGGCCGAGCCAGTCTCTACTCGAACTTAATCGGCGACCGCACCGACGCCAACTTTGTGATCAAGGAGCTCGATCTGCTTCCGGAGGCAGCAAGCTATTTTGTGGACCGCCTGACTGGTATCGCCGAAAGGATTGCCACTCTTGGTGCCCCAGACGCCTACATGAAGAAATTCAACGGTCTGCTGCGCAGACTGCGGTCCGCATCCGCCGGTGCTGGTACGAAGCGTCGTATTTCGAGCGAGGACGTGGTTTGGAAACCATCCAAACGGATGAAATGACCGCTCTCTCTGCTAGTCTTGCTCACCAGTTTGGCACGAAACACTTGCCGGATGCCTGCCTACCTACCGAGTAGTTTTTGTGTATCCCGCTTTCGCTTTCGCTTTCGCTTTCGCATGCGCCTCGCCTTCTTCGCCACGAACAAAGTGAATTGTTCGTGCACCGTTCATGCTTTTTCATTTCGAGACCACTTCATGTATAATACTTGGGAAATTTCTGATAGAATTTCGCTCGGGGGTTTTTTTTTTTTTTTTTTTTTTTTTTTTTTTTTCGTATTCGGCCTTGACCCTTCTTCTTCTTTTTTCATAAAAAACGGTTTAACATATGTTTTTGACTTCACTATTTGGCCATAAGCACTCTTCAATCCGTTCAACCAGTTCTACATTTATCGTCTCTGCTGCTCGTTTTATCCATATGGAAAAGAGATGGAAGGGCTGAAGGGAGTGGCGTGTTTTCCACAAACAAAAAATATAATGAAGGAAAGAGGAAAGAAATAGCAGGACTGGAGTATAGAACTGAAGCGGTAGAAAATGAATCATGATAGAATGAGAGACGAATTGGATTACGAGGACTGCACTACAGTAAGGGAATGATTCCTCGGACAGAGAAGGAGACGGAAATAAAAATAAAAAATAAAATACAATATTAGACAAAGACAGACAATCAGACAGAGAGGGAAAGGGAGAGGCAGAGGGAGACAAAGAGAGACAAAGGAGAACGAAGGCGGCGGGTGTTGGTTCAGAGGTCAGAGAAAAGCCAGGTACCGCCGTTTTGCCTCTGAAATTCCTCCAGAGCATCATGCACCTGTTGCAGACTGGGCCGGTTGTAGTAATTCTCGTTCCAAGTCCCTGCCCTGATGCCTGCATCCCGTTCCTGAAGCCACTTGACCGAAGCGTCAATCTCGGTGGCCCACCAATCGCTGGCCGTCCTCTGGACCTGCTCGGGGGTGGACGTCTCGGTCCTCTCGAGGGCACGCATGACGAGCTTCTTTTGCTTCCTGACGATGAAGCGGCTCAGGCCAATCTGGCGCCCCCGGGTGCAGGCATCGATGAGGTGCCGCATCGGCTGGGGCGTGATGGTGTAACCGGGGAACTCGACCTGCGGCTCCCACGGATACGACAACCACACCGCAGCTCGCTGAGGCGCGCTGCTGGCCTCAAAGATGCACCAGAGCACCCTGCCAAGCATGTAGACCTCGCAAGCTTCCTGTTCGGTGCGAGTCAGGCAAGACCACGGCACGTTGTAACCCTTGCACGGCCAGCTGTAGTCTTCGCCCTGGCCCATGGCCTCCCACCCGGGCAGCAGCCGGGACAGGAGGTCGGCGTACCTGGCCTGGACGCAGGGGTCGATGTCGTCGTCAGTGGCCAAAAGCCGGACGTATTCGATGGCGTTGACCTCGGGCGCCGCAAACTCGCACCACACGCCGCGTTGCTCGAAGTCCACCATGATGGCGTCACGAGACCGGGACAGGACAATGTTGTCCAATCTCAGATCTGGATAGAACAAGTGTGCGACGTGGTGGAGATGCAGCAGCGCAGAGGCGAGCTGTAGGGACCACCTTGTCTTATCAGCAAGTGACACTTGGCCGTGTAACTGCAAGAAGGGAATCAGGTCACGCAGACTTCCGTGTATGTGGAATTCCAGCGTGAAGCCTATGACGGCCGTCTTGTTGCCGAAGCTGCACTTCTTGGTGACGAGGTGGACCGGCCGCGACACGACGTTGGGGTGCGGCGGCATCAGGAGCAGCTGGCGGAGTTCGTGGTAGAGGTATTTGGTGTAACTGGTCAGGCCCTTGAAAATCCATTCACGGCCTTCAATCTCGACCAGGCAGACGCTGTCATGTAATTGGGATAGGTACACTACGTCACCGATGTCGACGGTCCGGGGCAGGACGACGCTGTCGCCCCAAAACCTCTCGAGAGAGGCCACCGAGAGGAGCTGCCTCTCCAGATGATGCGTCGGCGCCACGTATATGGACGTCGCGGCAACATCCCTGGGCAGGTTCTGAAAGACAATCCGGGATCCAAATGGCAGGTTGTGGTAGATTTGCATGGGGTCATCGTGGCCGGCGCTCCAGTGCTGCAGGATTCTCAAGATGTGGTTCGTGATCCCAAGACGCGAGATCTTGGCGCAATCTCTGGTGTAGAACGTCACGTCCAGATCGAGCGCCTCCCGGAGATCGGCTGACAGCGTGGCCGGCTCTGGAATGAAAACATCGACTCGGAACGGGGGCATCTTGTCCACGAACCGTGGCACAGCATAGAACTGTGTTCCAAAGGCTGTACAGCCATCGATACGCCACAGAGCGTTCTTCGGAGGCGCAAGGGAGTTTATTCGGTTTTTCGGATTGAGGCGTGATGCTTCCCAGTCGGCATGTCCTTGTCCCGTTGCCGCTGCTATGTTGGAGTCGTTGTTGGGCTGGTAGACCGAATACGCTGCCGTAGGATGTATGACATCGTGGATCGACTGTTGACTCAATTCCATGATGGCTTGTGGCTGTCGGAAAGCCTGTCGAAGAGCTGCGTAACAAAATGTTAAAATTACTTCATTGGCAAAGTGGGCCAGACCGCATTGCTCGACATGTTGTCTTATTTTTCTTCGTCTTTGTCTTTTCCTTTTTCTTTTTTTTTTTCCCAAGAAGAAGAAGAGAAGGGCAAAGAAAAGGAGGAAACCAATAAAGGGAGGGGCGGAGAGGAAAGAAGGAAGAGAGAA
Organism: Claviceps lovelessii; assembly: GCA_018360185.1. NCBI lineage: Eukaryota > Fungi > Ascomycota > Sordariomycetes > Hypocreales > Clavicipitaceae > Claviceps > Claviceps lovelessii. Next base: position 26,265 of record SRPU01000046.1, read on the forward strand.
AAACAAACGTCTGGTCGTATCAAATTGTTACTCTGGGTTGTTGTGCTGGGACAGCAGTCCTCTTTCGAGTATCGACTGTACCTTTTGAGACTATTCGCAAAATCTCGACCTTGGCGGGAACGAATCTTCCTCGCTTGGGCCTTCTTGATGGGGAGAATCAAACAAGTTGTCAAGACCAGAAGCAACTTGAGTCAACCCTGTCACCGAAAGCCCCCCCATGGGCTTTTTATCGGGGGAAAGAAAGGAAAGAACATGAAAGCGATGCTGCCCGCTTCTGATATGTTGCACAAGAAGCGGCACCGAGACAAGAGACCTTGTTGGTGAGAGGATGGGGCGGTAAAGCATCCTGCCACTGACATGATTCGACAAGCCTCCTCGCGATCACATGATTGGTGCATCAATGCTTGCTGCGCTTGAGGGAAAATGTAGGGCGAGAAGAGGCAAAGTCGCGAGGCCCGGAACGAGATGGGAGACTTTGAAATCGGACAGAACTTGAGGGAGGCGGGCTTGTGTTGTGCAGTTTGCCACGTCTCATGGGCGCACGAGATTCGAGATTCGAGATGGAGGATGGAAGATAAAAGATGGCTGCGAATCTGCAATTGACCGCAATCGCCATCTGCGATGCCAATGCGATGCCAATGCGATGCCAATGCGATGCCAATGCGATGCCAATGCGATGCCCTTGCGATGATGCCCTGCCCTTGCCACATGCGTTACGCATGACGGATCTGACGAGATAGGCTTATACCGTATCTACTATCAATTACTCCCGAGTCCGAACCTTGTTGCTGACGGCCATTCATGTTCTTCCTCCGCACAAAAGCCACTCGTCACTCGGCAGCTACCCTTGGCAAACTTGCCCAGTCCAGCATGGATGATGCATGCATCACCAAACAAAACAAACAGAATGTGCAGCAGTATCATTGCCAAAAACGGCAGTTTGTCTTGGCTGCAGCTCACCCCTACTCAAAACTTAAAAAGTGTGAAGAGAACGGGGAAATAAATGGATTCAATATGGACAGACGATTGCCGTCTTCAACTCAAACCCTCGAGATAAGATTATCTCGTCGTTTCTGGTCTCAGTGGCCCTGTCGAAGACGGGGGGGGCTGGCGTTTGGAACAAACAACACAACTCTAGAGCTGACTCCTGAGTTCTCACGGTTGCATTTCCCTCATTGAACCCTTTCGACAGGAATTTTTTTTTTCTTTTTCTTATTCCCCCCTCCCTCCTTGTCGAGTGGGCAGACCCTGCTGGACCATTTGACGTCTCTGCACCGATCGAGGTCTTCTCATATAGACAAGACCTGGACAAGAAGTCGATGATCTGTCTGATTCACCATTTTGGACGCGGAAACTCGGAAAGCGTCATCTTGCACTGCACGTCCTTGTTCGTGAAAAGACCGAGCTCTGGGCACCATATCGGCTTGATAGCAAAGTACGTGGCATTCTGTCATCATGCTCATGCGGAGTCATGTCCTATTCGGTCTTTTCTTTTGCCATGGCTCCGACTTTCTTCTCGCTTCAGCACATCAGTTCGGCCAAGTGTCGGTGTATATGCTGAACGACACCTAAATCACTCATTCTTCCATTAGCAAATGCGACTACTTGCTTGTTACGAACCACTGGGTCGTGGACCTCGAGTGGTGGACGAGTACCAACATGTGGAGGTTGTGCAGAACGTGATGCATGGGCAAATGAAAACAAAAGAAAAAAAAAAGTGTTCTCAAACGTTTCACAGGGTTTCAAGAACATTGGAAATCGAAGAAAAGAACCGAGAAAAGGAGTCGAGGTTCTTCCAAAGTCACAGATGCTGAGCTCAAGTGCCACTTCTGAAAAGCCGTCTGGGCAACCAGGAGGATGGTGAATGGAAAACTTTGACAGACATATATATATCTCCTCCTTTTTCCAATCAAACAATAAAAACGCGAATGCAAATACTGCAAGGATTTTCCCCTGCGATTCAATGTTTTCATGATTGGCAACATAGACCCTGCTTGGATAGAATGCGCAGCAAGCAAGCACACTGCTGAGTTTCCACACCATGCTGAGCCGAGAAATCTAAACAGCTAGCAGTATCTCGACGTCGTCGGGCGCATTGATGAGGCCAAGCTGGATTCGGCGGCTGGGGGGAAAAAGTGACGAAAGCAAGAAAATAATTAATCACAAAGAGTCATCAATAAAATACCACACTCAACTCTGATACATAACCAATAGTCTCCGGCAGACGCCAAGCACCGGTCACACAGCTGGAGCTTGTGCCGTGCTCCGTTACGTACGAGTACCTGTAGAACGTTACTTAAGTACCCTCACCACCAGAGATACTTCAGCGTAGTAGTAAATGCTCTCGAAGGAGATGAGTCGTCGTTTGTGATGAATAGCTGTGTTGATCTATGAGCTACGGCGGACCACGCCACAACTACTTGCTGGGAATACATGGAAAGGGTATCGTCTTAAGCCTTATAAACGATAATAGTAACCTCACCGATACCGGGCTAACCGGAACAACAGGATCAATGGATATTGGCCGTCTTGTATGTATGTTGGGGCATCTCTCACCGGTTCTCGTCTCACCGTATTCTTGTATATGAAGAACTACGTCTGGCGGATGTGCGGCCGACCGATGGTAGACAGCGTGAGTCCTTGCGTACGGTATATTTGGATACCATGACATGGCTTGTGGGTTGAATGATATGAATTTAATAGGCGCCAGGGGTAGCCAAATCGAGACGTCTCTAGTTGGTCAAGGAATTTTATATGGTCGAACACGTCGGGTCGGCAGCCATAGCTGCAGGGCTGCATGTGAATTATCATGCTGATCAGAGACCGATGTGGAATTTTATTGTCGCTGACATGTCGACAAATTGACATCAGTAACTGACTGACGTACAGAGACGCCGGTGAATTTATCGGCCGTGGTGCAGACAGAAGTGGCTAGATCGGTCGGCTAATCGTAGTAGTGTCGCATCGCACCAGACAGGGTGTCATTCAGCAGACGTCAATGGTCAGAGGGTGACCGGCAGCGGCAGCGGCGGCGGCTTTGTGGCATCGGCTTTGGAATACATGCGACGACACACCACACTTGGTCCCAGCTCATGGTCGAATTGCTACATTCGACGGGATGGCAGGCTGGCAAGCTGAGGATCTAAGGCGAGGGAGGCCACCCATGTTGTGTGTTGTGCTGAGATATGAGACCTGCTCACCTGGTAGATGGAGAAGTGCGGAGGTTTTTGTCGGGCGTGTAGCGCGGAGAAAAGGGAGGTGGAAGGAACCTGGGGCCACTAATGGATGGCTCTTGCCGCTCCGGCGGGCGGCCACGAGGCAGGAGTTGGCGAGTCACTGGCGCGCGCTCTTGCCCGTTTCCCGCTTCCCGCGTGCGCTTGCGGCTATTATTGAGGTTAGCCCGACTGTTTGTGGATCCACCGTGGCTTCTCGATCTAACTCTCTTGAACCTCACCTCCAAAAAACGAAAAAAAAAAAGAAAAAAAAAGAGAGTTGCTTCTGAATGTGACTCTTGGGTCTCTCTTGCGAAGAACATCATTAACCCACTTCATACTGGCATATGCAATGGTGAGGTAACCAGGCTCTATCGTCAAGAAGTAGGCATATCAGCTGATGTGTTAGCATACGTCTTTGCCCAAGCAAATCGAATTCTTTGTCCCATCGAGGCTCAAAAGGCTCTGGGCTTACCGATGCGTTCAGGTTGCTTTGAAGAAAGCTCGAGATTGGTCCAACGCGAGTTTGGGACGTTAGTGGGGGAATGCATGATACGATGATGCCAGAACCTGGTGGGTGCAGTTACACAATCTTCCGCCGCGGGCAGAACTATTATCCCTGCTCCCTGATCCCTGCGGCCTGCTCTCTGCTCTTTGTTGGACGGGCGTCGGGTCATAATGATGCTGATACTAATTCCTATCTTTCCCGCTCGCAGCAGGAGCCATTGGCTTTGACATCGCTCTGGCATTGGTGCAATTCTTCACCGGTCCCCACACCCTACAAGGCGGCAAAGGCTCGTTGTCTCGCACCGTCATGTCACATGGCACGTACGTAAACGCCTCACAGTTGCCCGAGTCAAACACTGCATGCAAATGAGAAAGAATCTTCCGGGTCTTCCAAATGTTCGCCATTTTTGAAAAGCATGAGACGCTGTCTTCCCTCCCTGATTGCCTGCCTGTCGAGTCTTGATATGTGGGATGGTTGGGATGAGCGGCATAGACGGGATGGACATCAGGCACCTCTAGAATTTCAGACAGGAACTTGGAGAGCAATTCCTATGCCGTGTGCGCCAATGCCTGATTTAGGCTCTTGAAGCCGCTACGTGGTCGCCTTCGTCACGCGAACGCATTTGTTGTGTGTGTGTGGAATACCATACCTCCGGAAAAACACACAGAGCGGCAAGAGGCTATGGCTTTGGAAGCTGGGATAGGACGACATGGCTGATTGAATGGCCAGACCACGTAAATGGACCCACTAGCTCCAAAACCGAGGCTGACAGTTTATTAGGGATTTGTTGGTCGTGTTTCGTGAATCGTAAATCGCGAATCATCTACAGTACATTCATCGACGTGTGTACCGATACCCAAAGCCTCATCTCGCAGACACTGGCTTCTTGTTAGTACTAGACTATCTCGGTAATCACACCAACAGATGATATTGTGTCTTCAACCCTGGCACTTGCATGTTCGTTTAGTAATGCCTGCCTGCACACCCAGCAAAAAAAAAGGAACTATCAAAACGACAAATAAGTAAAACCAAGCAGGGTCTAGCTGAGTTACCGTGATTTTTACTCTCTTCAAAAAGCCACGGCGCAATCCGACCAAGCAGGTAATCATACATCGCGTTGTGGTGTGACGATGGAAGAAGAACCTAAACGGACAGACACACCGATTCACCCACTCAAACAACCTTGGGCCCGGGATTTTTTCTTGCCTACTTGGACTCCTCGGCACAGACGTCCTTCGCCTGCTGCTTAAACAAGCTTAGCAAGTCAACATTTCCCACCCCCTTGCAACACAGGGTCAGCCGTTGGGTCCGCTTCGATCGGCCAGCCCACGTTCGGTCTTTGTTCATATCCCTTTATCCCTTATTAGTAAAGAGCCAACGTTGCAACGCAACGCCTTATTACCAGCCAAAAGGCTATTCACTAATCACCCCCTGGCCTAGGCTTCGAGCGGTACCCCTCAGTCTGGTCAGATACAATTCAGCACGGTGCCATGACCTTGGCCTCCTCACCGAGTCATCTCTTTTTCTTCCAGACCTCGACCATCATCGCCATAATTCTTGCCAGACGAGCTTTCTCGCAGCCACTGGCATCGCGACCGCTTCGTTGCCCATGCAGATCGGCAGCACGCCTCACGTATTGGTCCGCGCTATCGGCAATCCTTGTCCGGTGACGAACGGGCAACGCTGAGCCAAGAGAGGCAGACGGCCAGAGCTCGCAGCACCACGAACCACGAACCCAGCACCGGCGAGGCTCACCTCGATACCTTGCGCACTTTCGCTGCTTGCCCCCAAAGCTGCGAACGCGACTCATCATTCGTTGAGCCCGTCGTCTATCTCAAGCCGACGTCGACCTCCTCTTCCAAACCTGGTTCCAACGCCAACTGTTGTTTCCATATTCACGTTTCCCCCCGGCCATCATTTTTCCCATCTCCCCACCTAGGGAGTTCGCTCTGCTAGGACTGAATCCCTTCTCTGCCTTGACTTCGCCCAGACACCGTCCAAGCCTTGCCTGCACTACTGCACCCCCTGTGGACGCACAATTTGATGCTAGTTGATCATACTACCATTCTCAATCACGATGGTCTCGGTGGAGACTTAGCGAGCTTAACACCCCTCCCCGACTGAGTGCGTTGCAGTACAACCCTTGGTCAGCTCGCAAGGTTTTGCGGTCTCGCCGCGCCGCCTTGTCATCGCTTGTCTCTTGAGCAAAGACAATACTTTGCCTTCCACATGCTAGTACTTTGAGTCTTAGCTCAGTCTCGCACAACTACTATTCTTGTCCAACGCGCCCGCGTTTGGGCGCAACAACCATCATGGTAAGAGATCCTGCCCCATCGTGGTTGTGATCAGTCTCGAGGTAGCCCGCATAGGATATATCACCAGCCCCTCCCTCCGTTTCTTTCCCCCTATTCAGTTGTGGTTTCGCTGCCTTGTGTCGATAAGCGCAACGAAGCTGGTTATTCTCATTGCTTCGTCCTCTATTGAGACCGTGTTGCAACTTACTTCTATCATTGAAGATCCGATCAGTTCTCATCTTGGTGAACTGAGTTGCATTTCTTAAGGGACATTGTCTGGCGCCATTTTATATGAGCCAGTAAAGCATTTCACTAATTCGTCAAAGGAGCTTACACGGTCCTTCGTTCAAAAGCGGCCTCAGCCCTATGCCGGCTTTGGGTCATCACCTCTTTCCCAGTCTTCACCCCTTAATCTCTCGGAAGAGGGCTTCGAACAGCTCTCCGTTGAGTACCAACCCTCAATTGTTGACCAACACTTTCTGTCATATGGCCAGACATCAAGCTTTGAAGACTGTTATAGTTCCCAACCGGAGCAAACGCCAGCTAAGCGACGCAAACTCGACAATAGCTGCAGCGTCATGCCTCAGAGATATTCTGCCACGGCGCTCCTGAGTAACTCGGAGAAAGGGGCGCATTTTATACAGTATGACGGCGGCAGCAATGGTCAACAGTTCCTATTGCCTAGGTGGGCTGAGCCCGTCATCCCACATACCCACACCTTGGCCCAATTTCCTCGACGAGTGGCTGAGATGATGTGCGGTGGCTGCGGTATCGATTCAGATCAAGGAGATGGTATGAAGACTCTTTCCTCTTAACCTTTTTTTGTGTTTTTTTTTTCCCTTGTTATTCACCCTTACTTGTTTCGCTCTTCCCTCTCTTCTTTCTTGCACCTTGACATAATGGTCTTTCTTTTTATGACAACACTGTTTCTAACGCCACGTTCGAAGGTTACCGCTCTTTGCCAGAAGGACCTATCCAGGCTTATGAGACAAATCAACCATATTCTGCCGAAAAGCAGTTAGTCATGGATCCTTCGGTCATTCAACAAGCATTGCCTGCTTTTGACCTTATCGACACGGGACCTGCGCTGTACGAGGGACCCTCGACACAAATAACACCATCACTTTCCACCTTTGCACACACAGCGCATTTGCAACCACAGACGAACTTCCTCGAAGGCAGTTTCATTTGTACTCAAGATTCTGGATTTCCTGCTTTCTTTCCTGATGCAGTGGTGAAGGAGGACCCTATACCTGCCAGCTCTGCATTTTTTGCGCACGAAGGTCTGGCTCAGAGTGACCAGACTCACTTAGACTACAATATCGGCAGTTTCGGAGATATGAGTACAACTGTAGCTCCTACCAATCACAGAGTGGGAGTCAACAATATGCCGGGATCGCGAATTTTAATGACGGCTGGTGGTTTGATAGAGGCTGTACCTCAGCCATCTTGGACGAATGCCGCCACCCATTTCCAGCAATCGAATTTTGACATTCTTTTGCCCAACCAACGAGGTGGTAAAAGGGGACCCTTTCGGGATCCCACTCTGCGGGAGCAGACAGCACAGACACGAAAGATTGGATCATGCATTCGATGTCGAATGCAAAGAATACGCGTGAGTTGTGTCTCCTTCTGTTTACCCCCCCCCCCCTTCTTCTTTCTTGTTTTCCTGGCTCGGCGCTGCATGAGAAGATTCTTCAACTTGTATGATCCAACGCTAATCGATTCAGTGTGAACACAATTCAAATGAACCCGGTGGAGCATGTCTTACTTGCCAAAAAGTTTCCAACACCAAGGCAGGTAGATTCCCCTGTCTGAGGTACAAGATTACGGATATCAGACTTTTCAAGCCGGGACAGGTTCCAGGCTACGAATGGACCCGGCGATGGACCAACAACATATCTGATCCAATACAAAAGTGGGCGTCGACTGAAGTGAAATTCATCCGCATCTCGACTGGCTATTCAAAGAAGTGTATTGAGCTGCAGGTTCGCGAATTTGTTCCCCAGGAGGGCGATAAGCTAGAGCGTACATGGGTCTACCAGGGAACGAAGAAATCCGTTATGGTGCCGCCCTATGCTCTGATGGATTTGGAAGATGGGAAGACGGCCTATATGAAGCATATTTCGGATGCCATGGGCGACACACTTCAACACATTGCCGAGCGCTCCAGCGGTCTGCTGAAGAAGACGTATATACAAGCGTTTCGCATGTATCGAGACACTACGATTCCTGAAGACTGGAAGCAGCTGTTTGATTGGACTTTTCGATTGTGGACGGCCGTGCGACTTTCGACAACGTCGGATTTCATCGTAGGTGAAGAGAAGTTGGGCATGTCGGATAATATTCTGGACACCACCAATCCCAACCACGGCAAAATCCCTGTTCCACCGGTGCTCGGCGCCCAGTTGGACCTCGTTATGATCCATCATATCCAAACGAGGCTTCGACGGGAATTGTTGGACAAATTGCAGAAAATGGTGCTCAAGAACAAGCAGAGCACGTGGTTTGTGACGTACTTGGTCACCTTTATGCTGCTACACAATGCGGCGCTGATAACGGCACACGATGCAGCATATGCTCGAAAACACGGTATCAGGGTAAGTCATGAGAAAGAAATAAGAGACGACAATCACACGAGAGAAAGAGGAAGAGACGGAAAGATTAGAAGAGAGAGGGAAAAAATTAGGAAAGGCCTTTTTTTTTCCTACTTTGTTCTTTTGTTCTTTCAAACAAAGGGAAGAAACATGACGCAAACAAGCCGGCGGCGCAATGTCAACGGCAGGCGCGAATCCATGACAAGTTGAAGCTCGTGAAAAGATATTCATCATGGTGTGCAGGCGAAGGTCGTATATACACATTACACTTTTGCTGACGAAAAGTTTGCTTTCAGCGTCGATTTGCGCGTGAGGATAAAGTGAGAGAATATCATCTCGGTAAGAACAATCGTTTTTTTTTTTTTTTTTTTTTTTTTTTTTTCCTTTGTTGGGGTGTTCCACGTCGCAAAATACCATGTGGCGCTGATGATGGGGGAACTTGAATTTTAAATACCACAGGGGCAAACATTCTCCTCGCCCACTTTCACTACTGCAACAAGGGCTGGTATCCGTTTTCGGACGAGTGCAAGGACCAGGATCTGCGGACGCTCGCAGATCTTAGTGACGACAAAGTTCAGTTTGTGCATGAGACGAGAAAATTTGCCAAGGAGCACGGTAAGTTCTACTCCGCACACCGACATTCAAGATTATGCAGTACACGCTCCCTTTGAGCTGTCAATGAACCAGAGTGCTGGGGCGGTGGGCTAATGCGCAGGCGGAAACAAATATAGAGCGAGAGTGGGAGCGACTGCGAGAACGCGGCGCATGGGAAGAGGACTATTTTTTTGTGAGCCAACTATTCCAGGAAAATTGGCATCCGCGGTCCGACGTTTAGCTCTATTGAGCCCCCCCTTTTTTTTCTTGGTTTTCTTGTCTAGCTTTCTTGGATGTCGTATCACCATCGGAGGCGGTGAAAAAAGAAAGAGGTGGGGAGAAAGAAGACATGGTGTGTATAAAGAGGTGAGCACAAGGTGGTTTTTTCTTTCTTTTCGTTTTCGCCGTTTTCGCTATTTCTTCACCCTTATATTCTATAGTAGGGTCTTTTTTTTCTTTCGATTTGGCCATGAGTTGAGCTTCGATGTCGGCAGATGGGACGGAAATGTTGTCGAATCAGTAGTTCTGGAGGCCGAGGACTGGAACAATGTGTATGAGGACGGATAGTTGCAGCAGCAATGCAAAGCAAACCAAAAGTGATGGACAAACAGAACACGCGAAGCCGGTTTTCTTCTTCTTCTTTTTTTTGGTTTGGATTTATGTCCTGGATTTTGTTTTCATTCTTTTTGTTTTGGAGGGCTTCATCAGTTGCTTTCAGGTAGACATGAAGACGACCTACTACGAGTAGGCAAGTAATGCAGCATGAATACACGCATCGAGATATAGTTTGGCCCGGTGCAATCCAGCAGCACTGCCGCAAGCAGAGAAGCTAAGACACGAAAGACAAAAGAAATAAAAAAATACAAGGACTAAGATGATTGATAAGTGTCTTGACACGATGCCCGTCCTCAGCAATCAGCAAGTACTGGGTAGATACCTACCTAGTAGGTACCTACTTGGATAGCACTAAGGCGTTGAGAGAACGGCGTCGCACTCGGCAGCCACCAGATTGTCTGCGAACCGACAGGGGAGCAAGAGGTCAGGGCGTCGGCCTGCCGAAGAGGTACTCGGGAAGATGAGAGTGAGGTCTCGGGGTGGCCGTGAAAGATACTTACGCATGCGTTGCGCTTGGCCAATCATGATGAATCATGATGCTGCGCTGGTGTTGGTCTCGTTGTTGGCATCAAGGGTGAAGCAAAAAAGAAAAAAAGAAACTCCGGTCCCGGTAAAGCATGTTTCTGGAAAGTGAGTAGGTACCTAGTATGTACTTTCAATGTTGAGTATGATTGGGCTTTTTCCGTGGATGCCTGAAGTCCCTAAGTACCTAGGTACCTACCAAGGCAAGGCAGGAGGCACTCACTACTTTCTTTCCTGCCCGTTTCTCCTGTACCGAGTCTCAAGACCTCGCGTTTACTCTATGTCGTCTAGCCATCATTCCCGATCAATCCCATCTTTGCTTGCCTCCCTTAAACCCCCTCATATCTCGTCACCCGAACTGGACCGTCGAGTCACCGCCCAAACAGCCGCTGACCTGCCCTTGGCCATTGATGTTTGTTTCGGAGCCATCCGCAAGGCAAGGCAACAAGACTTCGTTCCCGACCAAAAAAAAGCCACATCCTGGACGCCACGCGCGAATTGCCGGGTCCCGCATCGAATCCCGAGTTCCCGAGTCCCGACACCGTATGTCCGCATACCATCAAATCACACACCAGACCTAATACGGCCAAAGTTTGCCTGTTAGCATCCGGCCGACTTTTCGGTTTGGGAGAGTGGGGAGGGGAGAGTGGGGAGGGGAGGGAGGCTCTTCGGGAGCCTCACACGTTGCGTTTGCGTCTTCTCTGAGATCTTGCTGGGGGTATGCGCACAATCAATCTTGTGTGGTTCGGCCACATCCGTGATCAGGTACCACGGTTTGCGAAGATGCCTGCCCGGTATTTCCGAGCCTACTTACCTAGGTAAGTACCTAGAGGTAGGTAGCTAGGTAATTACTTGGGTACTTGGGTACCTAGGTAAGTAGGTTGGGTAGAAAGGTAGGTACATACAGTAAAATTTTATTAGCAAGAAGCTAATAAAAATAGGAGGAAAATGATTATAAAGACGGGACTTGGATTATAACTTTTAAGTGCGTTAGTTGATTATTATTATTATTGTGTTTATTTACTGAATTCGTGATACCTTCAGGTGGTCGAAAAGATTCCTCGTCCCACTGTACATGGGCAGGTACCTACCTCTCTACCTAACAGCTGAGGCGGTTTGCTCCGTCCTGTTTCTCTCCTCCAGGGTTCGAAAGATTCGCATACCTTCTCGATGCTTGCAGCCCGAGCCCGAATTGGTAATTGCCGTGGGCGCAGGAAGAAGAAAAGAAAAACGGAAGAAAAGAAAGAAAAGAAAGAAAAGAAAGAAAAATGGGTCTCTTCTCTTGCAGCCTTGGATGTTCTCGAATTCTCTCGACGCGTAACACGAAACAGGGTCAACGCCATGAGAACCTGTAATCTGATTGCTGGATGACTGGGTCCTTCACCGTTTTTTTCAAGGACGCCCAATCGCACGTGGCGTACCAAGTGACTCACTGTTGAACTGTTTCAACGTGCCCGGCGTCATGTCGAGAGTCGAGACTCAAGTCAGAGGACAAGGTCCGACCGGCCGAAACCAACGTGTTCCAACTTGCAACTTCCCACACTGGGCCGTAATACCCGCAACATGAATAGGGCTAGGGCGAGGACGCCTGAGCCGCTGATGATTTGCCATGACGACTTGTCGTGAATTGAATAGAGGCCAGGAATCTAGCCGGCGAGGCAAGACAATGTTCCAGCTAGTGCCGACATTCTCGTCTAAGACATGAGATGCCTTGTGGCCGCAGAATACCGCAAACCCGGCTGCTGGGCTCCACAAGGATGCAGCAAGCGTAGCCGGACCCCTTCGCCCCTGGTTTCTCTCCGACCTTGCTTGCCAAACTCTGCAACGAAATGCAGAAAAGAATACAAATGCGCACATACATACATACATACAATGTCGAATATCCTGACTCCTGGCTCCCCGGCTCTTCGCCATGCAAGGACCAATCTGCGTGTAAGTCGCGTCACCGAGTTGGAGCCGTCCTGACATTGTTTGTTTGGCACCGGACGGCCGACCGCCATTGCAGATCCACAAGAGAATAGATGAACAAATGGCAAAAAAAAAAAAAAAAAAAAAAAAAAAAAGAGAGAGAGAGAGAGGTTCAAAGACGAAAATGGCTTAGATGCAGCTGCTAACCCGAGCGCCTCACAATGTGCCGACTTAGGACTAGTCATCGACAGATCCTACAGCAAGGCTCGCAGCTTCTGATCATGCCTATTGCCTCGCCTGCGTTTCTCTTTCTTCCCCATCCTATACTACGAGTGCTTGGTGTACCCAGTACGTTGGTATCACCGTGACTGCCATTCCCAATCGCAAGCTTCCCCTGTCTTTGACGGAAGCAGGTCCGTTTTGGCACTGGAATCATCGAGGGTGCATCAAACCCGGACTCAGACTTCGGATGTCATCGCGAGGCCTGGTGCAGCGAGGAACCATGGGCTCGGCTCCCCCCCCCCCGGCAGTCACCCGTGCTCAACGCCCATATAGAGTCCATGTTGCCATCCGTCATGTCACCACCCGTTGAGATCTGACTGCTCATACTGAAAAATCGAATTCAAGTCAAGCAAACATTGGATTTGCTTGCGAGGTTGCGTGAGAGGATCGAGGCAGGAGGTCGAACCACCTGGCGTGATTCTGTATTGGAAGGTTTACACACACACACACACACACACACAACACACGCACACATATATATACGCATACTCGTCCTGCTTCATGAGTTTCACGTCTTTGCCGCCATCACCATAACTTCTGTGAAAGTCTCGTCTCATCTACACTGTTCTCCCGCCGCTGTTGATTCCTACATCTTCGTCTGCTCCTTTTCTCTCTCTCTCTTTCTTTCAAACTGTCGAGGTCGACTACGAACACACCCAGCATTGACGAGCGTCAAACAAGTTTTGGTACGCGTGCCTTTGTGCAGGGTCAACCAGTTACACAAGCCAATCGTGATTCCCCGGCTTTTACTTGCTAACCCCCAACCAGAGTTCGACTGCGATACGAGAAATCATGGCACCTAAAGGTTGCGGACCTGTATGCGGACCACAAGTGGCTACGCTTCAGCAACCGATCTTCCCCATCACCTTGAACGAGATTTCTAGCCTTCCAAAAGGGTTTCCTACGTATGTGGATTCAGCTTCGGCTTGGGATGGGGGTCACTTCACAAGTGACGCGGAATATGTGCTTTGCCTCACCAAGGAGCATGTGCAAGAAATCGAAATTGCCCTTCAAAACTTTAAGAGTGAGTCAGTCACATTTGTCGAGTCCATCATAGGCGACGGTCGACAAGCAAGCCGCTTACACAAAATAATACATGAGCAGAACTTGGCCTGGACGGTGATCTCGTCTGCAGACAGAATTTTCTGCTCCCCACACTCGAAAAAGACTTGAATCATCTTCGCGATGAAATTCATTCTGGAAAGGGGTTTGGGCTCGTTCGTGGATTGAAGCCACAGCGATATTCCGTCGAGGACTTGACCACAATCTACCTGGGTCTGCAGTCCTACATCGCCAACTTGAAGGGACGACAGGACAAGAAGGGAAATATGCTGGGTGAGCAATTCTTGATTCTCTGCCAACAGAGAACATCAAGTACCATGAGATGTGAAAGCGTGTTGACATGAAATTTTCTCAGTCCATATCATTGCGGACAACTCGACCACGATGAGAGCCTCGCATCATCGCCATTCGACTTCACCAATTGTAAGGGGCCGGATATTTTTTTTTTTTTTAATTTTTTCTTTTTGAGAATGCTGGCGTTTGCAGATTGCCGTTCCGCTGACTGCTGTTTCCAGACATTTCACAACGAAGAAGCTGGCGATATCGTCAGTTGGCTCACTCGTAATACTGCCGTTGCAGGTGGCAAATGTATCTTGGCATCATCTCATACGATTTATAACGCTCTTGCTGCTTCACGTCCTGACCTAATACGGGCCCTTGCGCGATCGGACTGGCCTTTTGCCCTGTGAGTCGCCTCCCAGCTCCTTTCCCCCTGAGTGTGTCGTGTGTTCGATGGGCATGAAAGACGACAGAGTGAGTTGTTGGTTGCTCGACGCTAACATCTCACAAGACCGCGCTTCCATTGCCGGCCGGTTCTTTTTTACCACGATGGCAAGATGATTACCAACTTTGGCAGAGCCGCCTTGTTAGGCAGTGCAAGCCACCCTCGACCGGAAAATCTGCCCAAGCTGACGAGCGTCCAAATCGAGGCGTTGGACGCCGTCGAAGCCATCGCCAAGGCAACCCAGCTGGAAATCCAAACGCAGGCTGGAGACATTCATTTCATCAATAACCTAGCTATTCTCCATCGACGTGAGGGATTCGTCAATGGCACTTCGTCCATGGAGAAACGACACTTGGTGCGAATGCGACTCCGAGACGACATCGTTGGCTGGAGCATCCCCCAGGACTTGCAGCACGAATGGACGCAGGCCTTTTCCAACCAAGGACTCGCTCGGGTCTGGCACGTTGAGCCGATGCCCGACGGCTACTTTCCTCTGCGATCACAGTCAAACTGAGAAACAGCGTGACGTCGATGGCCGGGACGGGGTAACGACATGTCAGGACGTGAGGCAACAGAAAAGCACGGGGCATCCTGGGAGCGTAAATATGGTGCATCATCCTTGGTGAGCATTTGTCAAACGTGGACTTGCATACACTGGCGCAAGATTGAATAGACGTGTCTGGCTATTAACAGTGTGTTTCATGGGGCGGCGTTGTGGTCTAGAAAAAAAGATGGTTGCTTTTTTTTTTCCCTTCATGTCTCTCTTTTTTGTCTGCGTCATCGATCCCCTTTTGTCTTGACCTGTTGACATCTTTTGTTGTCTTTATCAAGGTTGGATTCTGACGCTCCTTCATCCCGGCTTCTGTCCCTACCACAAAAGGGGCAGTTTCTAGTAAGACCAGTACCTTGACGTTTTTTTTTTTTTTTTTTGAGAAATATAGTTGTATTAGATCTGATCATCCTGGGGACAGGCTTAGTCGTACGCATATAGAATTGAAATTTGATTTTCTTTATTTTTGTTTTTCACCCTTTAGATGATTGATAGGCATGGCGGCATGAATGAACAGTGTACGACGTGATGAATCAAAATCGACATGCTTTCATGTTTCGCTTGATACACAGCAACGGCAGTCGGTTGCTTCATCCGTGATACCAATGATACCGTGGGCGGGAGGGTCGGAGAGTCCGTCCTTGACAGCGGCAAGAACAGCTCCTTGCATCGTTGCGCGTTGAACCAAGGATGAGCAAGAAGAAAGGCCGTAACTGGGCACTGCATATGTATACGGGGGATTTTTTTTATGTTGAGAATGCGTTTTTGAATGCTAGACGGCAAGGTTGGCGAGGACGGCCGATTAGCCACCAATTCGTGCGGCAGAGGCACAAAATGGAAAATCGGGGTGTCAGTCTATCGACTTGCTGAGAAACCTGTGACAAGTGCGCTGGTGTGCACGACGGAAGGCGTCCAGACACCATCCACCATATAAGCGGCCGTTTTGTGCGCCGTGTATTGTGTAATTCAGACGCGTGGTCTCCGATGCGGTGCTGCGGGCGGGATGTAGGGTTTTTTTTTTTTTTTTTTTTTTTTT
>SRPU01000047.1:0-42030 GCA_018360185.1 Claviceps lovelessii
TATTCCTATTAAGGATTACCCTATAGCATCTTCTAATTAGATGGTTAATAAAGAGCCTAAGAGTCCTAGGGACCTAGATTTGGATAAAAATTAACTAGATAATCCAGATAAAATGGATATTAATTTAGCAGCTCTTTTTAAAGAAATCTACTATAAGGCACAGCTAAAGGCTAAAGAAAATAAGCCTAATAATAGCTCTAAGCCTAAGTCCTGGAAGCAAGCTCTAGCTAGCCCTTAGAAAAAACAGTGGCTATAAGCTATATTTAGCGAATTTAAGTAACTTTTAAAGGCAGGCACTTTTGAATTTATAGGAAAAGAAAATATCCCTAAAGGCTAAAAAGTGCTTAAAAATAGGCTTATTTTAAAGCTTAAAAAGAATAAAGAAAATAATCCTTTAAAATATAAGGCCTAACTTATTACTAAAGGTTTTATGTAAATAGAAGGCTTAGATTATATAAATACCTTTGCTGCTACTAGTATTCCCCCTAGCTAGCGAATATTATTAGCTATAATAGCTTAGGAAGACTAGGAAATAGAGTAAGTGGATTTTATAGAGGCTTTTCTTAATAGCTACCTAAAAGAGACTATTTATATACAAATTTCTAAGGGATTTGTTAAATTTCTTAAACAAAATCCATAGCTAGCTAAGCTAGCTAAGAAATTTAGCTATAAAGCTGCTAAGGACTTAGTTATTATACTAAGAAAATCCTTATATAGCTTAAAGTAAAGCTTTAAAGAGTGGTAGTAAACTTTAACCTTAGTGCTTAAAAACCTAGGTTTTAGCCCTCTTATCTCTAACCCTACTATATTCTATAATCTAGAAAAGCATACCTTTATTATAACTTATATTAATAATTGCCTTCTAATTAGGGTAGATTTATAATATATTAAGGAGCTTAAAAAGGCCCTTTATAAAGCTTACTCTATAGAAGATAGGGGCCCTATAGAATTTTTCTTAGGGGTATAAATCTGGCGTAATTAGAAAAATAGGGTTCTAAAAATACACTAAAAACAGTATATTTCAGAGGCCCTAGCACGCTTTAAGCTAGAAAATTACAAATCTATTGGAATTCCGCTGCAGCTAGGGGTCTTAAAGTAATAGCTTACTAAGCCCTTAATATCTAAATTAGATATAAAGGAATATTAAAGCATAATTAGTACTATAATGTATCTTATGCTTTTAATAAAACCTAATGTTGCCTTTACGCTACAATAGCTTTTAATAGCCCTAGCAAGCCTGTATTTAGAGCATTTAAATACTACTAAAAACCTGCTAAGATACCTATTAGGTATAAAGGAATTAGCTATAATTTATAAGGGCCTAGCCCCTATAAATAACACAAAGACCTCTAAAGCTAGCTCTAGCTTAGTTAGATTTTGTAATAGTGATTTTGCTAGAGATAGAAGCTCTTCTAAATCCACCTATGCTTATCTTTATAAGCTAGCAGGGGGCCTAATTAGCTAGAAATTAAAAAAGGCTAGCACTATAGCCTTATTAACGATAGAAGCAGAGTCTAACGCTATTTGCAAGACCTTCCGGGAGCTTCAGTGGCTTAAAGGGATTTTTATAGAGCTAAAAACATCTATAAAACCCTCTATATAAATTTTTTACAATAACTAGGGAGCTATAAAGACTGCTTATAATCCTGCTCTTTATAGCTATACTAAGCATACCCTTCTAAAATTTCATTATAATTAACAATTAGTATTAGAAGGGCTAGCTAAGATTGCTTACCTAGATACTAAGAAAATGCCTGCTAATAGGCTTATAAAGCCCCTTATTAGCCCTATATACCTTATTTTCTTAGACCTTATAGGGCTAAAACCCCTATAATTTATTACTAAAGCCACTATAATAATGCCTAGCTAAAGGCACTAAAATAACCACAAAAACACTCAAAAAATCAAAAACAATCACAAAAATAAAGAAAGAATAAGGTCTCTGCTTTTAATAGCAATTCCTTTGTAAAATGCTATGCATTACTATAGTAAAAAGTCATCTACCCTAGAGCCCCGACTTTAGGCTCTATAATTCTGCAATTTATATTTATTTTAGAATTTTTCTGGATTTTATATAACTTTTTCTTTCGCTTTCGCCCTTAGCGCCCTATAATAACCAGCCCTAATACTTCTTCAGAGGGGGTGTTAAAAATAATAGGGTTATTTATAGGGGATTCCTCACTATTAGTGCTATAATTATAGCGCTTATAGAAGCATCTTATAGGGGGGCTTTGCTAGCTAGCAAAGCCAGTGCAAGCCAGCAAAGCTAGTGCAAGCCAGCAAGCTTGCGCGCGCGTGCGCGCGCGGCATAACCACGGAAATCCGACCGAAGGTCACGTACGTGGAGCTTGCAGCTGCGAGGTCCCTATAAATCTTTACTTTTTAACCTTTTCTGCCCTTTTATAACTATTCTAATAGCTGCATAATTAGGCTAATAGCTATTAGGCATAGGGCTAACTTTAAATTAGATTTATAGAGTAACTAGTAAAGCTATAAAGAAATAGATTAAATAGGCTAACTAAGCTACTAAAGGCAGCTTAGTTAGTAAAGGTAGTTACTTTATAACATTAGTTTTTACTATTTTTTATAATAAGAAGGAATTTATAAAGAATTTTAAGACTAGATTCTTTATTACTAAATTTAGGGCTTTCTTTTTATATAATTATCTAAAAAATTAATTTTTAGGTTATATATGTTAATTTTCACTAAGTTAACTAAATAGTAAGTATATTAGTAGCTAATTTATATAGCTATAAGTCTATTTTTTTGTTTTCCTATATAAATAAATTTTATAAAAAATAAAAAGTAGCTTATAAAGCCTAGCTAGTAACTAGGATTTACTAATAAAGTTAGAGGGTATATAAGGAAAGGAAGTAAAAAACCCCCTTATAGCCGCTAACTATATAGACTATTAGAATTACTCTTACTAGCTATGTATACCTATAAAGTTAGATTAAATATAAATTTTATTAAATATTATTACAAATTCTTTAGCAAATTAAATAGTGCTAAAAGTAACGCAAAAGCTTCTATTTTATGTAAGATTTAGCTAACTATAGCTTGCTACAGTGCTCTGCTCTGCAGAGCAGTGGACTTGTGGGTGCACGCTTACTGAGCCCACTACCTTAGTAAGCTGTGCTCTACAGCACCCACCTCAGTTATTTCTAATAATAGTTTTTTTTATTAGCTTAATAGCTATATATTAATAAATCTATTTTAGAAATATATAAATTATAAAGAAAGGTATTAAATTAAATTTATTTTATATTTATTTAAATAAGCACTATAGATTTATATTTAGTAAGGCTAAAGTAAATATAAACTATTTTAGTAGTAAAGGTAAAGTTAGGGTTAAGCTTTATTATTATATATTTTACTTTAGTCTAGTATACTTATATAGTAGCTCTTTCTCTATACTATTAATTTTTTTATTTTAAAGTAAGCGCTTTAGCTAGGGATAGTTTTAGGGAATAATTATAAAGCTAATTTAAAAATAATATATAGTTTAGGTAGTTATTAGGATTTAAAGGGCGTCTATATCTATAGTATACTTATTTATAATAAAGTTAGGCCGCTATTATAGTAAAGGCATTATAAATCTAGTTAGCTATACTATTAGCATTAATTTAATAATAGAAATAGAGTAAGTAATAGTTAAGGTAGAGGTTAATTAGAGCCATAGCCGCCTCGGTTTCGATGAGGGCCCGCGGTTAGCCTTGAGCTATACCTTATAGTAGATTTCTTTAAAAAAAGCTACTAAATTAATATTTATTTTATTTATTGTATTAAGTTAATTTTTATTTAAATATAGGTCTTTAAAACTATTAGGCTTTTTATTAACTATTTAATTAAAAGATACTATAGGGTAATCCTTAATAAAAGTATTATTGTTTTAGTTATTTTCCCCTTTAAGGAATTATTCTATAAAAGGTTTTAAACAGCACTTAAATTCCCCTCTGAAGAGTTATCCCCTATAGAATACCTAAGGAGGCCTAAATTTATAGGGCCTATAGGTTCTTAATTTTTATAAAGCTAGTCTTAGTAACTAGTCTTTTAGAAGGAATATAAACTAAGTAGGTCTTAAAACCTAAATTAGCTAATAACCTTCTAAAGACTGTCTTAAAGCCTAGTTTTTAAGCTTTAGGTCTTTTTTTTATAGAAATTAAGACCTTATAATAAGAGCTAATAGCCCTAATAGCCTTATAATTAATAGGGCTAATTTATAAGGTTATTAAGGTATTTTCTTTAAAATCTATAGCTAATAATTATACTAAGCTAAATAGTTTTATAGAATTTATTATTATATTTATAAGATTTATAATAGGAGAAATTTACAAAATTCTATAAAAATAAGGGTAAGCTAGCCTAGTATAGAGTAGCCTATAATTTATTTATAATAACCTAAATAGCCCTCTTAGCTAGCTTATTTTACTTATAAATTTAAGGAAAAGAAGTAGTAAATTTTATCCCCTTTTTAGCTAGCTATTACTAATAAGTAGAATTAATCTCTTTACCCTTATTAAAATATAAATATTTAGAGTAGGTACTAAATTTTAGCTTTAGGGATTTAAAAAGCCCTTTTATAGCTAAGAAAATAGTAAAGCCCTCTTTATTTAGTATTAAAAATAGCTACTTATATTTAGTTTTTTAGTTTACTAAAATAAGGTATATAGGGTGCTTATTATAAGGTATAGGGCTTATTCTTACTATCTTCCTCTCTAGTTTATTTAGAGTCCTAGGGAGGTTTAAAATTAGGTTTTTTAAAGATTTTATGACTACTTTTATTTAATTATAAATTAAGTAGTTAAAATCCTTATTTTTAACCTTTAAAAAATCCGGAATTTCCTTAGCTAATAAGCTAGTTTTCTTAAATGATAATAGGCTTAGGTGCCCTAGCCTAATATACTAGATTCTAACTAATTTTAGTTATTTTTAGTATAAATTTAGCTTAGAGTTTTCTATAAAATCCTCTATAAGCTTTTTCTTAGTTATTATAATATTTTTCTTTTTAGCTCCCTACTAGGCCCCTTAAGAATTATAGGCCTTTTAGTTAGCTATTAAAGGCTTAGGGCTTAATTTAGTGGATTTTTTAGGTATTAAATTTACTAATACCTTTTTTATAATTTTTTTTAAAGGCCTTTAATAGCTTTATATTAAAAGAAAAACCTTATATAAAATTAAGTACTTAGCTTATAAGCTTTAGTAAGAAAAATACTATAAAGTTAGTAGGTTTTAAGTTAAAACTCTTTAATTCTTTAATTTTTAGGGCTTTCTTAAAGAGAATTTTAACCTTTATAGAGTAGCTAGTAGCTATATAATTAAAATAACTATCATAATATCTATAAGGGTAATTAAAAGGTGCTTTTAAAAGAGAGGTATTAGTATTTTTAATTTGAATAAAAAATCTATAATTTTTAATATTTAAAATACTAATATAAGACCTATTAGCTAAGAATAATAAATTCTTATATATATAGCTACTTACTAAATAATGCTT
Organism: Claviceps lovelessii; assembly: GCA_018360185.1. Lineage (NCBI taxonomy): Eukaryota > Fungi > Ascomycota > Sordariomycetes > Hypocreales > Clavicipitaceae > Claviceps > Claviceps lovelessii. The sequence continues at coordinate 5,498 of SRPU01000047.1, forward strand.
TAGCTTACTTACTATATTTATATTTAATTTTAAAAAATATAGTATATTTTATAGAACTAAGGGCCTATATTTATTAGGAATTTACTAATAGAAAACTAAATATTTAGCCTTTCTATATTCCTTAGAATAAATAGAACTCTTACTAGTTATTATAAGCTTAGCTTCCCCTTTTTTATAAGGTATATAGCTTATAAAATATTTCTTAGAATTAATTAAGTAAATAGTAAAACCTATATTATAAAAAAAAGCATTTTTTATGTCTTTATTATAGAAATTAAAGGCTTTAAAGAATATTTTATTCTTAAGCTTATTAACTTTAATACTAGCCTTACTAAAAGTAGTAAAATTTTTAAAATAAATACTAGAATTTTTACTAGAATTACTATTAGCACTAAGGCTATTAGGTCTTTTATAGGGCTTTAAGGTACCTAAAGAAAGGTTAAAATTTCCTAGTATAAAGAATCCCTCTTAACCTTTATCTTTATTTTTAGCCTTTTTAAAGGATTTATTACCTTAATTTTTACACTTTTTTTAAAAATTAAAGTTAGAATTCCCCTTATTTTCTTTAAAGGGAATTCTGCTTTTTTTTTATTCTTATTAAAATATTTAAAGGTCTTATTTTCTTTAGAGCCTCTATGAGTACATTCTTTAGAAGTAATACCTTTATAATATAAAGCTTTAAATACTAAAAAGCTTTTATTTCTTTACTTTTTTAGTAAATTAGCTATAAGAAATTAAAAATTTAGTGCCTTTATAAAAGCCCCTAAAGCCTTATTAGTTCTTATAAAAAAACATTGCCTTTTAGCCTACTAAGAAAAAGTTAACTTTAAAGCTTATAAATATTGGTTTACTTAGTTTATAAGGTTAGTAAAAATACTTACTAAATTTAGCCTAGCTAGTAAGTTATTAAATAAAGTATTAAAGAACTCTAAGGACCTTTTATAACCTTAAAAATTTAGGCTATACAATTAGTTATATAGAGTACTATACTATATTTTAGCACTTTAAGAATACTAGTAAATGTGATGGATTCGAGCTAGCGGCTCGGATCCTTAGCGGAGCAGGAGAGGGGCACGTAAGGAGACCCATCGCACCTATAGGGCAAACCCTAAGGATATACACTGTATATATAGCGCATATATAGAGGAGGGGGATAGTAGTTCCCCCTTCCCCTTTATAAATAATAATAACTTTATTAACACTAAATTACAGTAGCTATTTAGGCTAGTCTATAATAATTATTATCCATTATAACGTTATTTACAATATCTATTTATATATATATAATACAATAGACCCTTAGTATTATAAACAGGTAGCCTAATTAGGTAACGTATAGAACTTATACTACCTCTACAAAACTATTACTTTAATAGCAGCTTAGCTTAAAGAACTATACTACTAAGCAGCCTTAATAAATTAGGTATCCTATATAGGTACCTTAACGCATCCTAACTAGGTACAACCTAAATATAAACCGCTTCTAATAGGGAACCCTTATAATAGAAATAAGGCCTTATTTTAAGCTTAGCAAAGCCTTATAATATATAAGCTAGAGGCTAACTTAAACTTTATTAGTACTAACTATAATAAGTAATTCCTTATTTACTAAAACTTATTGCCTAAGGTCTAGGTATAGGTTACTCTATTCTTTAAGCTTAGTAGCAACTACTAGTACATACCTAGTTATTTCCTTAACTACTTTAATACTATATTTACAGACCCTTATTAGGAGGAATGCGTAATTATAAAGCTAAACTAACTAAAGCAATACCTAAATAAGCGGTTTACTAATTTCTTTATTTGCTTTAAATAGAAGCTTTGCCTAGCTAGAGGTAATACCTAGGTAGATGTAGTGAAACTCACCTAGCTTTAAATAGGACTTAATAAGTAAATAAGAGACTACTGCATAGGTTGCAATATTCCCTATTCTAACTATCTTACAGTAGTTGCATAATACTGCAGTATTACCTTAGATATTAATTTATATTAAATTAAAGAGCATATTAAGGCGTGCTACTAGCCTTAGGGTAGATATAACTATAAGGGCAATGTAGCTATAATAGGTATTAACTCTATAGGCTTTATAGGCGCTAAATAGGGCTATAAGTCCTCTAGTAAGGCTAAGTCTAGCATAAGACCCACAGCCGTTAAGGGTATAGTATATGTAATATAGGTCTTAAAAGATATTATTAAATACTATAAGGCTGCTTAGTAATATTTACATTATAGTAGTAATAGCCACTATATTAGAGGCTATGCTTAACTCCTAGCCCACTACCCTTTAGGAGGACCTAGAATTAGGGTTTTAAACGCCTTTAATAAGGAGGCCCTTAGTAATAAGGATAGTTTTAACTTAAAAAAAGACAGTCCTACTGCATAAGTCTTAGCAGTAGGATATATATAAGTAGCAATAGCTTACACTATATCTATATTAGTAATAGCTTAAATATTTATAGGGAGATAGAATATTATATAGAGAAAGCACCATTCCTCCTTCCCCTTCTTTATAATAGTTCTTAGTTTATTAATGCTTAAGTAAATAGTGGTTGTAATAGCTATGCTGCTATAAGTAAGAGTATAATCTAAAGGCTAGGCCTTTAATAAATCCCCCTAACTTAACTATATACCCTAACCACCGCTATAATGGTAATAAGGCATAGCTACACTAATACCTCTTAGTAGCTACAAATTACTTATTTTATATAATTTAGGGCTAACCTAAATAGGTAGACATTCCCTATTATAGCCTATATTATTCCAAGTCTCTTATAAGACTATATCCTTAGAGCGCTATAAATAGCCTAAAATAATATTGCACTACATACTGCTAAACGCCTACTTATTATTTATATATAGGGTAGTCTATAGATTTATGCCTCTAATGCTTAAGATATAATATTGCTAACAATTGCTATAATAGGCTTAGTATATGCTAGTCTAGCCTAATATATATTAAAGTTAGATAAGGCAAGTAGTATTATAGCTATAAGTCTATATAAGATTAATATTATCCTTACTTTTATAGCAGGCCTAGCACCTTTAAAGAAAGATAAAGACCTCTCCTTATTGCCTAGTAAGCTAGCTAACTTTAAGGACCTATTTCGCTGTAAGAACGCTAGCGCCTTACCTCCTTACTAGGGCTAGGCTAACTACTATATTTAACTATAATATAATTCTAATAGCAGTATACTGGATCTGCCTTAGGCACCCCTTTATAATATACTATAGGATTAGCTATTAAAAATATAGAAGTAAATTATAGACCTAATAGATAAAGGTTAGATTTAAGCCTCCTCCTCCTTAGCGGCTATGCTAATACTATTAGTTAAAAAGGCAGGGGGTAGCTAGCGTTTTTGCGTAAACTATAGGGCATTAAATAAAATTATAAACTAAAACTATTACCCACTACTGCTTATTAAGGAGACTCTACAGTCCCTAGCTAGTGCCTAGTGGTTTATAAAATTAAATATCTACGCTGCCTTCTATTGCCTATGCATAGCTAAAGGGGATAAAGCCCTAATAGCATTCTAGATAAGGTTTAGCCTCTTTAAATAGCTAGTATACCCTTTTAGCCTAGTAGGGGCACCTATAATATTTTAGTAGTATATTAATAGAGCCTTAGGGGATGCCCTAGGGGTTTATGCTATAGCCTACCTAAATAATATCCTTATCTATACTAGTAGTATATATAAAAAGCATATATAATACACTAGGGATATCCTCTTATGCCTCTAATAAGCTAGCCTACACCTTAATATTAGTAAGTGCGCTTTTAGCGTAATAGAGGTTAAGTATCTAGGGTTTATTATCTAGGCTAGCTACATAGTGCGCCTAAACCTAGCTAAGGTAGCAGCTATTTAGAAATAGAAGGCGCTAATAAGGCTGCGAGAGGTATATAGCTTCTTAGGCTTTATAAATTTTTATTAAGAGTTTATAGCTAACTTCTTAGACCTTACTAGGCCCCTACTTAATCTTACTAAGAAGGGTATTTTATTTATTTAGTCCCTTAAGTGTTAAATATCCTTTTAATACCTTAAGGATGCATTCTTATTAGCCCCTATTCTTATATAATAGAACCCTACCTTAAATATAGTAGTTAAAGCTAATGCATTAGGGGAGGCGCTTAGGGGTTATCTCTCCTAATATAATATAGTAGGTATACTATAACTAGTAGCCTATTACTTAGCTAGACTTATAGCCCCTTAGCAGAACTATATAATTTATAATAAGGAGCTCCTTAGTATTATCTTATACCTTAAGGCTTAGTTTACTAAGCTTTATAGTATCTTTAAACTATTTATAATCCTTACTAACTATAAGAATTTAGAATACTTTATAAGCCTTAGGGAAATATTAGAATGCTAGGTATGCTAGGCAGAGACCCTCTCCCTCTTTAATTTCTACCTTTATTACTACCTAGGCTCCTAAGCAGTATACTCTAATGCGCTATTCTATTATAAATAGAATAAATTAGGGGGACCTTTACTAACCTAACCTCTACTCTACTTAGTATTTATTGCATGCTTATTATACCTACTTCCTACTTAGCCTATATTTATAATAGACGTAGATTAGACCTAGAATACAGCTACTACTGCTAACCTATAGGGGTGTAATTTCTTTACTAATACTTATCTCTAAAGCCTTTAGGACTAGGGTATATAGGCTAACCTAATATATTATATAAAGATTAAGGTAGTGTAGTCTAAAGCCTAATAGTTCCCTACTAAGGCAGCTACCTATTAGTAGGTTAGAGACTATGCAATTAACGCTTACAGCGCCTTATTATTCTATAGCTATCTTTAGGCACTATAGTATAAGCCCTTTACTACTATACTTATTTAATAGACCTATAACTTACCCTTATTAGGCTACCTAGGGAAGAATATAACCTTCTAGGCACTCTATTATAGCTACTACTAGGAGGGTATATTAATAAATATTGCGTGCTATATATAGAACTACTATTATTATAGGGCTTATAAGAGCTAGCGCCTATGTTAGGGCCTTCTTTAACCTATCCTAGCGCTAAATAGATATTAGTTATAGATTTTAATAGACTTTATAACTAACCTCCTAGGATCTAATGCAAATACCCCCTAGTTCCTTATAGTTATTATAAATTGCCTTTCTAAGTATATATAGCTAAAAGCTATAATAAGTATAAGTATAAAGATATACACTTAACGTTTCCTTAACTATTAGTAGTGTTTCTATAGGTTCCCCTTAAGTATTATCTTAAACTAAGGCTTAGACTAGGTAAGTAGGTTCTAGTTAATGCTTTACTCCCTTACTAGCACTATATAGCTCCTTTCTATATCCTACTATCCCTAAACTAATAGTAGCATTAAATATATAAACTAAAAGGTATAGGCAGTGCTTAGGGTAATAGTTTCCTTTACTTAAATAGACTAGCCTATGTATCTTATAGTATACTAGCTTACCCTTAATAATTATACTTCCTTAATTACTAGCCTTAGTATATACATAGCCCTTTATAGTTTTAACATTAACCTTATTTAGCATATGCTAGCTCCTAACTAAAGCTATACATTAGCTAAGGGTTAGGCAGTCTAGTTCCTTAAATACATTAAATAGAGCATAGCACTTACTTAAGCCACTATTAACTTTACCTAATAATAATAGTAGGAATTCTCTAATAAGTTACGCTATCTAGTGGAGTGTTACTAACTAGAGAATAAGGTATAGCTTAGCCTTTATAATATTTATACCCTTTACCTAAGTAAAAAGCTAGACTAGGTAATAGCTAAATATACTATGCTTAAGGTCCTAACCCCCCTTACTATAAAACTAAATATCCTAGGGGGGATATACCCTATCTTCTATATTAATTTAATAAAATACATAGTAAATAACCCCCTTCCTTCCTAGGTATTATAAGACTCTTACCTAAGCCCTATATAGCCCTAAGACAATAAAGTAGATAAACCCCTTAAGTACTAGGTTAAGTCTATCCTAGCTATAAAGAACGCTAAAGAATGTAGTAAGTATTATAATATACTAATTAAATAGGTAAGCTATATATAGCCTATATAAAAACCACTTAAAAACCTAAAGAATACTAAGGCTTTAGCACTATTTAAATTATACTAAGGCAATATATATTATAATAATAGTCTAATATAAGCGTAATACATTCCTTAATTAACTCTATATAGTACACTATCTAATATATATTTAGATAATAACAGGCCCTATTTAGGCTCTAACCTAGCCCTAACACCCCTACACTCTAATACTACTTATCTCCTAGCGGGGTAGATAAGGGTTCTAAATAGGCCTTCTTCTTCTTTCTCTTCTCCTTCTTCTTATGCTACCTAGCAGACGCGGCTGCAGAGGGCAAGTCAAGGTTAGGCAGCAGGGGCAGCTACTGGCTTGCAGCAGATAAGGGAGGGTTTGTCGGCCCCGAGCCAGTTACGCCCTAGGTCCGGGCAGGACTAGCCAAGGGCAGCAGCGGCGGCGTAACGGGGGGAGCAGGCAGCGGACCCAAGATGCTAGGACGGGGCGGCAATAATAACGCGCCTCTAAAGAGGTTGCGGGGAGGGACAGACGTGGCTCTAAAAAGGTTGCTAGAAGGGGCAGACGCGCCTCTAAGATGGTTGGCGGGAGGGGACGGCATAGGCGTACGCAGACGCTCATTAGCAGGCAGGGGAGGGGCAGACAATGTAGTTTAACGCACCTGGATATTAGTAAACAAATCTTAACGCGTGGGCGTTAATTATTTAACTTAGTGCTGCACTTTAGATAACTAGGCGTTAGCACAGTTAATGCTAGTCTCTAACGCGCGAATAGTGGCAGGATTAATAGCGGTAGTAGGCGGGGGATGCTTAGGCGTTATAATAGTAGCGGACTAGGAGCGTTCTAAATAAGTTAAGGCAGGCAGGGGGGAGAAGCCAGTGGCCACTGTGGGTGTAGCGCGCTTCTTAATAGCGCGTAAAGTAGTTATAAATTAAGTATAAAGAGCCTTAAAAGGCTTAGTTAATATAACCCTTTACCCCTTACTATTAATAGCATTATAGGCAAGGATATATAGTGCCTTTATAGCTTTACTATAGTAGATAGCTGCTACTATCTTATAGGCAAGGCAGCGTAAGGCGGGGCTTTAGGTAAATATAGCGGCATTCTATATATATATTATTTTTCTTTATCTGCACTCCTTATAGGAGTGCGCTAGGCCTAGGATATATAAGAATAAGCTATTATTAGCTATATATATAATATAGGATAGGCATTATATATCTAGATTAGAGAGGTTAATAAAGGCAAATAACTTATTCTTAAAGTTACCCTTTACTTTATAGTAGCCTAAGATACAGTAGCTATTTAAAGGCAGAGGGGGGGGAGGAGAAGCACTAGCAGCAGCGGCTATATTCTTACTATACTTAGCTAGGTGCTCCTAAGGAGATAAATAGTAATAGAGAAGCTTACTAAGAGGACCTAATAAGGAACAATAGAGGATTAATACTAAAAAAAAAAAAAAAAAATAGAATAGAGGTAGGCTAAAGGGGAAATAGTAATAATAGGCTTCTAAATAAGAACCTAAGTATTAATAAGAGGCAGAATAAGGGGATAATATAGAATTTATATTTATAGGAACCTAGGGGCTAGATAGGATATTTATAGTTAATAGCTAATGTATAATTAGCTAGCTAATTTAGAATTTTAGGATTTTTATTTTTAGGTTTATTTATTATTAATAGGCACTGCATTATAACTAGTTAGGATATAATAGTTCTGCCTATTGGATTGTATTACTAACACTTTTATATTGTTATTATTACTTAAACAGCCGCTAGCTAGCTAACAGCTAGGGGGCAGCGTAGGCAGAGGGGCTATGTAATAGATTTAAGCTAGCGGCTTAGATCCTTAGCGGAGCAGGAGAGGGGCATGTAAGGAGACCCATTGCACCCATAGGGTAAACCCTAAGGACACACACTATATATATAGCGCATATATAGAGGAGGGGGATAGTAGTCCCCCCTTCCCCTTCATAGATAATAATAACTTCATCGACACTAGATCGCAGTAGCCATCTAGGCTAGTCCATAACAGTAAATTAAAATACTATATACCTTTAAGGGGTTTTTTTACTAAATTATAGCATTTTAGGGGCCTTTAGTATAGCTATCTCTTAAAAGTATAAGAATTATAGCTTAGTTAGAATTACTAAGATTTTTAGCAATACTAGGATTTTCTAAAAAATTAGGTATTTTTAGTGCTTTAAACTATGTATTTAAGGCCTATTTCTACTAATTAAAATTTTCTAGCCCCTTTAGCCTAGCTCTCTTTAGAAAGCTATAAACCCATTTATTAAATCCCTTAATAATAGAATTATTAAAAGAATTTAGAATATCTAAGTTTTAATTTTTAGAGCTTTCTTAAGTTTTTTCTTATATTAATTTAGCTATAGGTTCTAAAGCTAAAGCTAGGGCAGAGGTAATAGCAGCTACTAAAATTTCTAATGTTTCTAAAATATTAGAAATATTATTATTTTACTATGAAATTTATTAATTTATATGCTTTACCTATAATTGCTTTAAGGTAGAGACCCTTTAGCTAATTTAGCCTAGATTTCTTAAATCTATTTCTTTTATTTTTAATAGAAGGGAATACTTCTATGTTTTTTTTTATTTTATAAAAAGAAAGACTTCTATATTCCCCTTTTACTTTTATTTTATAAAAGTAAAAAATCTTTTATTTACTCTTTTATAGAGGTAGTCTTCTAAATTATAGTAAAATTACCATATCTCTATCTTTTTATAAAAGTAGGAACTCTTTTATAAATTTTTTTCTAAAAGTAAGGTTTTTTATAAAAGTTTTATTTTATTTATAAAGAAAAAATTCTTATAGAGTAAAATATCCCTATTTTTTGCTAATTCTAAATTTTTTTAAAACTAGGAATTCTTCTATACTATATTTTTCCTATTTTATAAAAGAGAAAACTTCTTTTTAGTAAATTTATTCTTTTTTATAAAAGGAATAATAACTTCTATACTTTTTATAAATATAGTAATATTTTATTTTATTATAATAAAATTTAGTGAATTTTTTAAATACTAAAAGTTCTTTTCTAAGCTTATAACCTTTTAAAAATAATTAAGATAAGCACTATAGAGTATAGCTTACTAAGGTAGTAGGCTTAGTAAGTATATATATATAAGGTCTACTACTCTATAAAATAGAGCATTATAGTAAGCTATAGTTAGCTAAATCTTATATAAAATAGAAGCTTTTCTATTAATTTTAGTACTATTTAACTTACTAAATAATTTATAATAATATTTAATAAACTTTAAATTTAATATTTAACTTAATAGGTATATATAGCTAGTAAGAGTATTTTTAATAGTTTATATGGTTAGTAGCTATAAGGGGATTTTTTACTCTCTTTCCTTATATACTTACTAATTATATTAATATATTTTAATTATTAGCTAGGCTTTATAAGTTACTTTTTATTTTTAATAAAATATATTTATATAGAACAATAAAAAAATAAACTTATAGCTATATAACCTAGCTATTAATATACCTATTAATTAATTAACTTAATAAAGATTAATATATATAACCTAAAAATTAATTTTTTAAATAATTATATAAAAAAAAGCCTTAAATTTAGTAATAAAGAATTTAATTTTAAAATTCTTTATAAATTTCTTCTTATTATAAAAAATAGTAGAAACTATTATTATAAAGTAATTATTTGTATTAATTCAATTGCCTATAGTAGCTTAGTTAGCTTATTTAATTTATTTCTTTATAGTTTTATTAGTTACTTTATAAATTTAATTTTAAGTTAGCCCTATACCTAATAGCTATTAGCCTAACTATATTATTATTATTATTATTAATACTCTAGTCAGGCTAAGCCCAATAGCTAGCCTAACTATATAGCTATGAAAATAAGTATAAAAGGGTAGAAAAGGTTAAAAAGTAAAGATTTATAGGGACCTTATAGCTATAAGCTCTATATATATAACCTTTAGTTAGATTTCTATAGTTACACTGCCTACGTGTGGGCATGCTTACTAGCTTTCACTGGCTTTGCTAGCTAGCAAAGCCCCCCTATAAGATGCTTCTATAAGCGCTATAATTACAGCACTAATAGTGAGGAATCCCCTGTAAATAACCCTGTTATTTTTAACAAATGTAATTAATTTTATACTGTAATTTTATATTAATATAATCTCTTTTTTTAGGAAGTAAAATTTGTTTGTAGCTTAAAGATATATTTATACTAATTATAATATCTTCAAAATGAAGATGACAACAATAAATCTTTTTAAAAACATCTATAACAATGTTTTTATTAGTTATATTAATACGCTATTTTTATAAAACATAGCATATTAATAGCTAGTTTATATAGCTATAAGTCTATTTTTTTATTTTTCTATATAAATAAATTTTATAAAAAATAAAAAGTAGCTTATAAAGCCTAGCTAATAACTAGTATTTACTAATAAGGTTAGTAGGTATATAAGGGAAGGAAGTAAAAAACCCCCTTATAGCTACTAACTATATAGACTATTAGAATTACTTTTATTAGCTATATATACCTATAAAGTTAGATTAAATATAATTTTTATTAAATATTATTATTATAAATTTTTTAGTAAATTAAATAGTGCTAAAAGTAATATAAAAGCTTCTATTTTATATAAGATTTAGCTAACTATAGCTTACTATAGTGCTTTGCTCTATAAAGCAGTAAACCTATATATATATGCTTACTAAGCCTATTACCTTAGTAAGCTATGCTTTATAGCACCTACCTTAGTTATTTCTAATAAGTTATAAGCCTAAAAGAGAACTTTTAGTATTTATAAAATTCACTAAAGTTTTCTATAATAAAATAAAAATACTACTATATTTATAAAGAGTGTAGAAGTTATTATTTCTTTTATAAAAAAGAATAAATTTACTAAAAAGAAGTTTTATTTTCTATAAAATAGAAAAGAATATAGTATAAAAGAATTTCTACTTCTATAAAAATTTAAAATTAGTAAAAATAGGGATATTTTACCCTATAAGAATTTTTCTTATAAATAAAATAAATTTTTTTAGAAAACTTTACTTCTATAAAAAGAAAGATATAGAAGATTTCCTACTTCTATAAAAAGATAGAGATATAGTATTTTTACTATAATTTAGAAGACTACCTTTTATAAAAGAGCAAATAGAAGATTTCCTACTTCTATAAAATAAAAAGCAGGAAATTCCTTAAAAAAAAGGAATATAGAAGTCTTTCTTTCTATAAAATAGAAAGATATAGAAGCTTTCCCTTCTATTAAAAATAAAAGGAAATTATAGAAAAAAACAAATTCTATAAGAAAAGACCTTATAAGCTTTATAACTTCTTAAGGCAGTGTATATAAGATATCCTTTAAAATAAATAATAGGGATTTAGGTTAAATTAGCCAAGGGGTCCCTACCCTAGAGCAGTCATAGGCAGAGCATATAAATTAACAGATTTTGTAGCAAAATAATAATATTTCTAATATTTTAGAAAAATTAGAAATTTTAGCAGCTACTATTACCTCTGCCCTAGCTATAGCTTTAGAACCTATAGTAAAGCTAGTATAAGAAAGAACTTAGGAAAGCTTAGAAGACTAAAATTCTAATAAAAATTAAATATTTTTAATTCCTTTAATAATTCTATTATTAAGAAATTTAATAAAAAAGTTTATAGCTTTCTAAAGGGGGCTAGGCTAAAGGGGCTAGAAAATTTTAATTAGTAGAAACAGACCCTAAATATATAATTTAGAGCACTAGAAATGCCTAATTTTTTAGAAAATCCTAGTATTACTAAAAATCTTAGTAATTCTAACTAAGCTATAATTCTTATGCTTTTAAGAGATAGCTATACTAAAGGCCCCTAAAACACTATAATTTAGCAAAAAGACCCCTTAGAGGCATATAGTATTTTAATTCACTAGTATTCTTAGAGTGCTAAAATACAATATAGTACCCTATACTATTAATTTTATAGCCTAAATTTTTAAGGCTTTAAGGGTTCCTTAAAGTTCTTTAATACTTTATTTAATAACCTACTAACTAGGCTAAATTTAGTAAGTATTTTTATAAAACCTATAGATAAAGTAAATTAGTATTTATAGGCATTAAAATCTACTTTTCCCTACTAAGCTAAAAGGTAAAGATTTTCTATAAGGACTTCTAGGGCTTTAGGGAACCCTATAGGGGTATTAAATTTATAATTTTTAATAGCTAACTTGCTTAAAGAGTAAAGAGATAAGAGCACTTTAGTAGCTAAAGCTTTAAATTATAAAGCTACTGCCTAGAAAAATTCTATATATAGAGGTATTAAAGAAATTAAGTCCTCTAAAAACCCTTATAATAAAAATAAGGAAGAAGAGAATTCCTCTAAAGAAAATAAGGGGAATTCTAAGCCTAATTTTAATAAGAAAAAGGGTAAAAAAGGGCAAAAATTCTCTAAAAAGGCTAAGGATAATAAAGATAAAGATTAGGAAGGAACCTTTATATTAGGAAATTTTAACCTTTTATTAGGAGCCCTAGAGCCCTATAAAAGACCTAGTAGCCCTAGTGCTTTTAGTAATTTTAGTGAGAATTCTAGTAATTTTAGCAAAAATTCTAGTATTTCTTTTAGTAATTCTAGCACTAAAGAAAATAAGCTTTTAAAAGAAGAATAAGTTTCTTTTAATGCCTTTAAGTTTAGTTATAAAGAAAATATAAGAAATTCACTTCTTTATAATATAGGCTTAATAGTGCATTTAGTTAATTCTAAAAAGCACTTTATAAGCTATACTACTTATAAAAAAGGGGAAGCTAGCCCTATAACTACTAGTAGGGGACCTATTTATCCTAAGGGATATAGTAAGGCTAAATTCTTAGTATTATACTAGTAAAATCCTAATAAATATAGGCCTTTAATTTTATAAAATGCACTATATTTACTAAAATTAGAAATAAATATAGTTAGTGAATTAAAGCACTATTCAGCAGGAGGCTATATATCTAAAAATTCATTATTTTTAGCAAATAGGTCTTATATTAGTCTCTTAAACGTTAAAAAGCATAGATTTTTCTTCTAGCTTAAAGATTCTAATCCACCTCTTCTAAAATTACCTTCTAGCTGCTTTAAGGGGCACTATATAGGTTATTTTAGCTACTAGGCTAGCCCCCCTATAAAGGTTATTAAGAAAAAGCCCTTTATAGAGACTATTTTAGCCCCTAAAAAGGCTAAAAAGGTTAAAGAATTAAGGAATTTACACCCCCCTAATTCTATAGTCCCTTCTTTATAAAATTAGAAAGCAAGCTAAAGCTGGGCACCTTTTATAGAGAGGGCCCCCCTAATTTCTAGGGAAAACCCCCTTAATTCTGTGCTATTAAAGGCACCTAAATCTAATTTTATAGAGGATTTATAGGGCTTAGTAAATAAAAAACCTTCTATTATTCCCCCTAAACCCTCTATAACCCTGCCTTTAATAGCTAGCTAAGAGGCCTATGGTTTTTAAGGAGCCTAGCACTAGAAAGCTAAGGAAGAAGGCCCTATAAAGGTAAATAAGCTTAAGGGAAAATCTATAATTTTAGATTACCCTATACCTAAAGACCCCTATAACCTAGATTTTCTAGATTTTAGTAGCTGCCCTAAATTTAGATATTTTTATCTAAAGGGTAAAAAGGTTAATTTTGCTTGCTAAATTTAGCTTATAGCAAAAGAGATAAATAATTCTAATTTTATCTCTATCTATAAAAATAAGGCTAATAGCTCTTATTATAATACTCCTTAGAATATTATAGGGAATAACTCTTTAAAGGGGGGTTTAAGTGCCCCTTAGACCCTTATAGGGAATAATTCCTTAGAGAGGGAAAATAACTAGAAAGGGGACTTTCTTTTTACCTTTATTAAGAATTACTCTAAAGGATTTATTTTACGTCTAATAGTTAGAAGAGGCCCTAAGCTTACCCCTAGCCTTAGGAATTCTTATATTTCTAATTATAGATAATTTTTAACTAGAGGTTAAAAATCTAAGAAAAATAGATTTTTATATAGTAAGCCTTTATAAATAATTTACTATAAGGCTCTTTTTTCTAAAGAAAATAAGATCTTAGAGCCTAAGTCCTTAAAGGAATTCCTTAAAGCAAATATCTTAAAAATAAAATAAAAATATAAGGATAAATAAATTCCTTAAGGGCCCTAAGATATCTATAATTTTACTTTACTTTTAAAGTAAAGCTCTCACTGTTTTCTGTTTTATTATTTCTAAGACTTTTTAGAAGCTTTAGTGGCTTATAGAAATCTTTTTTATATAAGACCTTTTTTCTAGTAATTACTACATTTATTACTAAAGCTACTATAAGCTCTACCTAGTTAAAGGCATAAAATAATTATAAAAACACCTAGAGAATTAAAAACAATTATAAAAATAAAGAAAGAATAAGGTCTTTATTTTTAATAGTAATTCCTTTGTAAAATGCTATACATTACTATAGTAAAAAGTTATCTACCCTAGAGCCCTAATTTTAGGCTTTATAATTCTATAATTTATTTTTATTTTAGAATTTTCCTAGATTTTATATAACCTTTTCTTTTACTTTTACCTTTAGCGCTTTATAATAACTAGCCCTAATACTTCTTTAAAGGGGGTATTAAAAATAATAGAGTTATTTATAGGGGATTCCTTACTATTAGTGCTATAATTATAGTGCTTATAGAAGCATTTTATAGGGGGGGCTTTACTAGCTAGTAAAGCTAGTGTAAGCTAGTAAGTGCGTATATATATATAGTATAACTATAGAAATCTAACTAAAGGTTATATACATAGAGCTTATAGCTACAAGGTCCTTATAAATCTTTACTTTTTGCCCTTTTATATTTATTTTAATAGCTATATAGTTAAGCTAATAGCTATTAGGTATAGGGCTAACTTTAAATTAAATTTATAGAATAACTAGTAAAGCTAGAGAGAAATAAATTAAATAGGCTAACTAAGCTACTAAAGGCAGCTTAGTTAGTAAAGATAATTACTTTATAATATTAGTTTTTACTGTTTTTTATAATAACAAGGAATTTATATAGAATTTTAAAACTAGATTTTTTATTACTAAATTCTAAGCTTTCTTTCTATATAATTATTTAAAAAATTAAATTTTAGGTTATATATATTAATTTTTACTAAATTAACTAATTAGTAAGCATATTAGTAGCTAGTTTATATAGCTATAAGTCTATTTTTTTATTTTTTTATATAAATAAAATTTATAGAAAATAAAAAGTAGCTTATAAAGCCTAGCTAGTAATTAGTATTTACTAATAAGGTTAGTAGGTATATAAGGAAAGAAAGTAAAAAAACCCCTTATAGCTACTAACTATATAAACTATTAGAATTACTCTTACTAGCTACATATACCTATAAAGTTAGATTAAATATAATTTTTATTAAATATTATTATTATAAATTCTTTAGCAAATTAAATAGTGCTAAAAGCAATGTAAAAGCTTCTATTTTATATAAGATTTAGCTAACTATAGCTTACTGCAGTGCTCTGCTCTATAGAGCAGTGGACCTATGCGTGCATGCTTACTGAGCCCACTACCTTAGTAAGCTGTGCTCTATAGCACCCACCTCAGTTATTTCTAATAATAATTAATTATAGTTTATATTTTATTATTAATAAAATAAACTTAAAAACAAAAATTCAAAACGTAAATTACCTACTTAAGTATATTATAATTACTAGCTGTAAATGATTTACTTAGCCCTTCGGTTTTAATAAATATAACTTTATTATGAATTCTTACTTCTGAATTAAATAGTTTTTTAGCTTTTTATTTAGCTTTTCATTTAGCTTTTTATTTAGCTTTTTATTTAGCTTTTTATTTAGCTTTTTATTTAGCTTTTTATTTAGCTTTTTATTTAACTTATTATTATTATTATTCAACTTTTATTTGTAATAATTTTATTTTTTATTTTTATTTTTCAAAATATTTTACTAATACCCTTATTAAATCTATATAGTAAGCTTCTTAATTACTTTATATTTTATGGATATGAGAAACCAACTATAATAAAAAATATAGCTACTACTACTATGATTTGCCCAAAGCGCGTGCACTAACTCCGTCACGAATCCCAGAGTCCTCTCTGTATATATTTAGTTATAAATTAGTCATAATTCCTATAGACTTAAATAGTACAAATTTATATTAGAATACTTTAAATATATTTATAATAGAAATATGTTATAGAAATTAATACGAATTTCTAAGGTATTTAAGAAGGAAATTTTAGTAAAAGATAAAACAAAGGTTAACTTTTAGTTTAAATATACTATTAGTTTTATTTTTAAATATATATAGATTTCTACTATCTTTATTTTATTTAATTACTATTTATTTGTAAGTAATTAAATTAATATTTTAAGACTTCTTTAAGCAATTACTTAAAAAGTTAATATAGTTAAAATATTATATATATAGACTTATAGTTAGGGAAAATTCCTAGTATAAAATTAAGAATTAACTAAGAAATATACTAAACCTAAGACTAGATTAAAAAAAATAAGCTATTTAATAGTAAATTTAATAGCTTAAAAAGATTTAATAATTATAAATATAAGAATAAAAATTAAAAAACACTTTACTAAATTAATTCAAAATTAAGCATTATTTTTATTATTTTTATTATTTATTTAATACTTCATATATTAATGATAATAAAAAAGTAAAAGTTATGAATATTATTAAATACTATTTAAATACTATTTAATAAAAAAAAGAATTAAATAAATGATTTATATTAAGTCATTAATAATACTTTTAAGTATTATTAAAAAAACTATAAAAAACTTATTTTTACTTATAATTATATAAAACTTAATTACTACGTTTATTAAAATTAATTTATTAAATAAATTTTAAAAGAAAAAGAAATTTAAAAAAATAATTAAAATAAATTCCTAAAATAGACTTTATTTATAATTAAAGACTTTAGAAATCATAAAGTTAAATTAGGTTAGTAGCTAAAATTTATAAAGAAATTATAAGAAAACTTTTTACAAATTCGCCTACACTGCAGTAGCAACGTAGAACTGACTTTAAACCTCTTAAAAAGTATAGAAAAAGAATTACTATATTTATTTATCTTTATTTTTAATAGTATATTAATACTAAAGTATAAGTATAATAAATAAAGTAATAGTAATAAATATTAATAGTAAGAACTATAGCTTTATATAAAGCTATTATTACTTACTTATAAGTTAGGGTAGCTTTATATTAATAATACCTTTAGTTACTTTTATACTATTATTTATATATAAGTAAATATTTAATTACTTTATAGTTAAATATAATAAAAGAACTAAACTTATAGTAGCTATAGTACTAAAGAGTATATAAAATATTATTCTCTATATAAATAATATAGCCTTAATATATACTTAATATAGCCTTTTAATGCCCTAAACCCTTACTAAAATAATAATATTAACTTTATTATTATTTTATAAATTTATTATAGTTTAAAACCTTAAAAAAGTAATAAAATATATAATTAAGAAAGCTATAAACACTAGAAATATATTAGCTTTAAGCTAAGCTAGTATTACTACTAAGGGAATCTCTTAACCTTTAGTTTAATAAGTTTACTTTATAATTATAATAGTATTTCTTAAAGTTTATTATAAAACTATTATTAAAAGTATTATTATAGCTAAAGCTATTTAGAATTATTTACTTAAAAATACTATTATTACTATTAATTAAGCTATTAATACTAATACTATAGTAATAGCTTATTACCTTTAAAGTAATAATATTATTATTATATTTTAGAATATAATAAAGCCTTATACTAAAGATACTATATAAATTAGTATTATTTTTAAACTAAAAGTAATACTAAGCTAATATATTTTATAGTATTATTATTAAAGGCTTTTTTATATACTATATATAGAATTAAAAAAGAAATTATATTCTTTAAGCCTTAATTATAACTAATAGTTAAGGCTTTATATAAATTATAATATAAAAGCTATATAATATTACTATATAGTTCTCTTTTATTATTATTATTAATAGTATTTAAGTAGTAAATAAGCTATACTATACTAATATTACTTATAAAGCTAAGATATTTAAAGCTAAACCCTATAATAATACTATTTACCTTTATTAATATTATAAGTATTTTAAATTTAAATCTATTATTATATACTATACTATACCTTTATAATATAGTTATTATACTATTAGTTATTATATAAAAAGTAAGTAGTTTTACTTAATACTAATAAAAGCTATTTATAAATACTATATTAACTATTTAAAACTATACTTAGTATAGTCTTATATATATAATACTACTAATAAGTAATAAAACTATATATATACTATATACTTAGTATAGCTTTTAATCTTTACTAAACCTTTTTTTTAATTAAAATAAAAAGGCTTAACTAAAGTATTTAATTATAGCTAAAAATAAAATATAAGTAACTTACTTTTATATAAAGCCTTACTATAAAAATAAGTTAATAAACTATATACTTACTTTTTTAAATTAAAATTAAAATTAATATAATATTTATAAGTAATTATAAAGGCCTTTTAAAGCTAATAACCTATAACTACTATAGCTTTAAATAAGCTAAGTTTAACTTAATATATAATATAAGGTATATAATTAAGGTTATATACTAAAATATATAAATAAAAACTTATTTAATATACTTAGTACTAAAGTTTTAGCCTAAAATTAATATAATAATAATATAAAAACTAAAGACTTTAAATAATAAATTACTAAATTCTAGCCTTAGCTATTTTTAACTTATAATTTAAAATAGCTAAATTATAATTTATATATACTATTAGTATAAACCTAAGGTATAAATAATATAAATAAATAAAGATTAATACTTTATTATAATAATAGAATATAATATTTACTTTATTTACTTTTTAATTTATAAACCTAACTAAACTTTACCTTTATTTAAATTTATATTAGCTCTACCCTTTAATTATAATATATTTATTAATAACTTTAATTAATACTACTTATTTTAAAACTATTATAGCTAAACTTTAATAAAATATAATATACTCTTTATATTAATAAAGTAATAATAGCTTAAACTTATAATACTTTAAGGTAAAGTAATATAAAGAATATAAAAAAAGAGAAATAATATAATTAATTATATTTAAGCTATTTATAATATAAATATTAACTTTTTAAAAGAATTAAACCTTATTAAATTTAATTATATACTATAGCTAATTTATATAGGCTTTAACCCTAAGCTATATAGTAACTATTTATTTTAATATAAATAAATATATATAAATAATAATCTTATTATTATAAAGGCTATAATATAGTTTTAATTTAATATTATAAAGCCCTAGCTTTATTTACTAAAGAAAATTAATTATTATATAAAATAATTAATAATTAAACTTTAGTTTATTATAAACTTAATAATTTTAAGGAAACTTTAAAATAATTTTAAGCTAAACCTATAGTAAAACTAATATACTAAAAAAGTAATTTAAAATACTAAATAAATACTATAATAATAAAGGGTATTTTATACTAAAAAACAACTAATAATATATAACTAATATAATATAAATATAGAATTAAGTTATTTATAATAAGTAGTATAGTGCCTAGTATATAATAGTTAAAGCTATAACTACTTAATATAAAAACCTTTAAAAGCTTGAATATTAAGTATAGCTTTATAGTAGCTTACTATTAAAATAATAGTAAATCCTACCTTTTCTATAAAGTAAAAATATAAATATTATAATTATTAAAATACACTAAAAAAAGCTGTTACCTTAGCTAAATATTTTTTTTTCTTTTGAAGCCTAACTTAATAATATATTAAATAATTTAAATAATTACCTTAATACTACTATATTTTTAACTAAGGACTAATTTAAAGCTAATAAAATTTATAGTATTATAAAGAGCTTATTTAGCTAAAAAGTATTTAAACTTAATAAACTCTTAATAAACTACCTTAAAGTTTATAATAAGCTATTAATATAAATTCTTACTTATTTATAAAATATATATTACTATATTAATTATTACTTAGCTTTATTTTAGTAAGTAAAAATTATTATTTTTTATTAATTAGGTAAAACTTTAATAAAGTAATAAAGATTAAGGGCTTAGTATTTAATTTTACTTTTTAGTATAGTTAATAAAGTTATAAAGATAGTAATAATAAGTTAGCTTACCCTTATAGCTAAATTAAGTAAAGCACTACTTAACTTATACATAAGTAATAGAGTAAATTAATTTATAAAAGTTATATTAAGTATATTAATAAAATTAATATATTTAGTATAGTATTATAGTAGTATTATATTACTACTTTACCTAAATATATTAATAGCCTTTAATATTATTTAATATAGCTAGCTTATTTATACTTTTAATATTACTAATATCTTTATTTAAATTATAGTATAAACTTACTTTTTTATTACTAAATATACTATTTTGTTTTTAATAATATAACTACTAGCCCCTTACTTATTATTATAAAAATACTATAAAGATTTCTTATTTTCCTTATTTTTTTCTTACTTTATATTATACTATTATATATTAAGCTTTAAGTAGTGTAGTTTACATTAGTTATAGGCTTTTTTAATAATATAAATATTTTAGTATATAATTATATAGTAAAAGAAATAAAAAAACTTTTTGCGAATTTGCCTACACTGCAGTAGCAATGTAAAACTAACTCTAAACCTCTTAAAAAGTGTAGAAAAAGAATTACTATATTTATTTACCCCTATCTTTAATAGCGTATTAGTACTAAAGTATAGGTATAGTAAATAAGGCAATATTAATAAATATTAATAATAAAAACTATAGCTTTATATAAAGCTATTATTACTTATTTATAAGTTAGGGTAGCTTTATATTAATAGTACCTTAAGTTACTTCTTTACTACTACCTATATATAAGTAAATATTAAATTACCTTATAGTTAAATATAATAAAATAACTAAACTTATACTAGCTATAGTATTAGAAAGTATATAGAATATTATTCTTTATATAAATAAGATAGCTTTAATATATACCTAATATAGCCTTTTAATGCCCTAAACCCTTATTAAAATAATAATATTAACTTTATTATTATTTTATAAGCTTATTATAGTTTAAAATCTTAAAAAAGTAATAAAGTATATAATTAAAAAGGCTATAAATATTAAAAATATACTAGCTTTAAGCTAAGCTAGTATTACTATTAAGGGGATTTTTTAATTCTTAGTTTAATAGGTTTATTTTATAATTATAGTAATACCCCTTTAAATTTATTATAAAACTATTATTAAAAATATTATTATAGCTAAAGCTATTTAAAATTATTTACTTAAAGATATTATTATTACTATTAATTAAGCTACTAGTATTAATATTATAATAATAGCTTATTACCTTTAAAGTAATAATATTATTATTATATTTTAAAATATAATAAAGCTTTATACTAAAAATACTATATAGGTAAGCATTACTTTTAAATTAAAAGTAGTATTAAGCTAATATATATTTAGTATTATTATTAAGGGCTTCTTTATATACTATATATAAAATTAAAAAAAAGATTATATTCTCTAAGCCTTAATTATAACTAATAGTTAAAGCCCTATATAAGTTATAGTATAAAAACTATATAGTATTACTATATAGTTCTCTTTTATTATTACTATTAATAGTATTAAAGTAGTAAATAAGCTATACTATATTAATAATATTTATAAGGCTAAGATATTTAAAGCTAAACTTTATAATAATATTATTTACCTTTATTAGTATTATAAGTACTTTAAATTTAAATATATTATTATATACTATACTATACCTTTATAGTATAGCTATTATACTACTAATTATTATATAAAAGATAAGTAGTTTTACTTAATATTTATAAAAGCTATTTATAAATATTATATTAACTATTTAAACCTATATTTAATATAGTTTTATATATATAATACTATTAATAAGTAATAGAATTATATATATACTATATACTTAAAATAGCCCCTAGCCTTTATTAAACCTTTTCTTTAATTAAAATAAAAAAGCTAAACTAAAATACTTAGCTATAGCTAAAAATAAAATATAAGTAATTTATTTTTATATAAAGCTTTACCTTAAAAATAAATTAGTTAATTATATACCTACCTTTTTAAATTAAGGCTAAAATTAATATAATATTTATAAGTAGCTATAAAGGCCTTTTTAAGCTAATAACCTATAGCTACTATAGCTTTAAATAAATTAAGTTTAACTTAATATATAATATAAGGTATATAATTAAGGTTATATACTAAAATATATAAAAAAAAACCTATTAAATATACTTAGTGCTAAAGTTTTAGCTTAAAATTAATATAATAGTAATATAAAAACTAAGAACTTTAAATAGTAAATTACTTAATTTTAGCCTTAGCTACTTTTAACTTATAACTTAAAGTAGCTAAATTATAATTTATATATATTACTAGTATAAATCTAAAGTATAAATAATATAAATAAGTAAAGATTAGTACTATATTATAATAATAAAATATAATATTTACTTTATATACTTTCTAACCTATAAACCTAGCTAAACTTTACCTTTATTTAAATTTATATTAGCTCTATCTTTTAATTATAATATATTTATTAATAACTTTAATTAATACTACTTACTTTAAAACTATTATAATTAAACTTTAATAAAATATAATATACTTTTTATATTAATAAAGTAATAGTAATTTAAACTTATAATACTATAGAGTAAAGTAATATAAAAAATATAAAAAAAAGAAATAATATTATTAATTATATCTAAGCTACTTATAGTATAAATATTAACTTTTTAAAAGAATTAAATCTTATTAGGTCTAATTATATACTATAGCTAATTTATATAAGCATTAGCCTTAAGCTATATAGTAATTATTTATTTTAGTTTAAGTAAATATATATAAATAATAACCTTATTACTATAAAGGCTATAATATAGTTTTAACTTAATATTATAAAGCCTTAGCTTAATTTATTAAAAAAGATTAACTATTTTATAAAATAATTAATAGCTAAACTTTAGTTTATTATAAACTTAATTATTTTAAAAAAACTTTAAAATAATTCTAAGCTAAACTTATAATAAAATTAATATATTAAAAAAGTAACTTAAAATACTAAAAGAGTATTATAATAATAAAGAGTATTTTATATTAAAAAAAACTTATAGTATATAACTAATATAGTATAAATATAAAACTAAGTTATTTATAATAAGTAGTATAGTACTTAATATATAATAGTTAAGGCTATAACTACTTAATATAAAAACCTTTAAAAGCTTAAATACTAAGTATAGCTTTATAGTAGCTTATTATTAAAATAATAGTAAATTTTCTTTTTTTTATAAAATAAAGATATAAAAGTTATAATTACCTAAATATACTAAAAGAAAGCTACTACTTTAGCTAAAAACTTTTTTTTTTCCTAAGCCTAACTTAATAATATACTAAGTAATCTAAATAGCTACCTTAATATTACTATATTTTTAATTAAAAACTAATTTAAAGCTAATAAAAATTATAGTATTATAAAGAGCTTACTTAGCTAAAAAGTATTTAAACTTAATAAACTTCTAGTAAACTACCTTAAAGTTTATAGTAAGCTATTAATATAAACCCTTACTTACTTACTAAATATATATTATTATATTAATTACTACCTAGCCTTATTTTAGTAAATAAAAGTTATTATTCTTTATAAATTAGGTAAAACCCTAATAAAATAATAAAGAGTAAGGGCTTAGTATTTAATCTTACTTTTTAGTATAGTTAATAAGGTTATAAAAGTAATAATAATAAGTTAGCTTACCCTTATAGTTAAGTTAAATAAAGCACTACCTAATTTATAAATAAGTAATAAAGTAAATTAGTTTATAAAAGTTATATTAAGTATATTAATAGAATTTATATATATAATATAGTATTATAATAATATTATATTACTACTTTAGCTAAATATATTAATAGCCTTTAATATTATTTACTATAAATAGCTTACCTATACCCTTATTACTACTAGTATTTCTATTTAAATTATAATATAAACCTACTTTTTTACTACTAAATATATTATTTATCTTTTCTTTAATAATAAAACTACTAGCTTTTTATTTATTACTATAAAGATATTATAAAGGTTTTTTATTTTCCTTATTCTCTTCTTACTTTATATTATATTACTATATACTAAGCTTTAAGTAATATAGTTTATATTAATTATAGGCTTCTTTAATAATATAAATATTTTAATATATAGTTATATAGTAAAAGAAATATAAGGCTATCTTAAGGCTATATAAGTAATTTACTAAAATTAGTTTTAAGAATTAAGCCTTAAATTTAACTTAAAAAAGAGTAAACTTATATATTTTATAAAATACTATATTATAATTATAACTTTAGTTTAACTTAATATTAATATAATATAGCTAGTTTAATTTACTTACTTTTTAAAAGTTTAAATTTATAATACACTATATTAAAAAGTATATTAAAGTTAGGTTTAAGTTAAAATTAATATAGTAATAGCTAATACTTATATTACTAATAGTATTAATATAGGGTTATTTACTATAAAATATATACTTATTATATATATAAGTAATTTAAAGTATTATTACTTATAGTATAGAATTATACTATATCTTTATAATAATTAGTAATAAGGTAAGAGAAATAGCTAAAGTTTTTATTTTTAAATAAACTAAATACTTAAGAATAATTATTAATACCTTTAAGGCTATACTATAGGCCTTTATTAAAACTAAGTTAGCTATAGCTTTAATTAATCTTTATTTTAATTATTACTTACTTTACTTTTATTATTAAATTAAAGCTAATAGTATAGCTAATAGAATTTAAAATACCTATATTATAATAATAGCCTAACTTTATTATAAATAAGTATACTATAGGTATAAATACCCTTTAAATTCTAATAACTATTTAAATTATATATTATTTTTAAACTAGCCCTTTAATTATTCCTTAAAACTATCTCTAGCTAAAGCACTTACCTTAAAGTAAAAAGACTATTAGTATTAAAAAAAAGCTATTATATAAGTATACTAAACTTAAATTAAATATATAGTAGTTAAGCTTAACTTTAACTTTATTTTTACTATTAAGATAATTTATATTTAGTTTAGCTTTATTAAGTATAAATTTATAGTACTTATTTAAATATATATAAAATAAATTAGGCCTAATACCTTTCTCTACTATTATTATATTTCTAAGATAAATTTATTAATATATAGCTACTAAATTAATAATAAAAACTACTATTATATTTTACTTTTTTACAAAAACTTTAATTACCTTTACTTTATAAAACTAAGTATACTACTTGTATATAATTAATATAAGATTAGGAAGGCCTTTAAAAAAAATAAGCTAGTAGCTATATTTATAAAATAACTTATTTTAACTAAATATATTCCTTAGTTTAGGCTTATATATAATTTATAAAAATAATAAGCTAAAAATATTAAGGACTTAGTATAATAGGGTATTTAGTATAGTATAGGGATAGAAATAGTAAAAAGCTATAGTAATATTATAATTAGCTTAGAATACTTTAATATATAAATTATATTAAATAAAAAATAAAAAATAATAGCTAGAATAATTTATTATAAGTATAGTATATTTATACTAGCCTTAACCTTATTTTTTATTAGTATTTTTCTTTCCTTTCTTCTCTATCCCCTTTTTCTTCTTATTAGTATAGCTTTATATTATAACTAAGTAAAGCCTATAGATTTTTTATAAAATATTATTATATTTCTTTAGTATATTAATAATATAATAAGCCTATAGTAGTATCTTACCCCTAAGTAAGGTTAAAGCTAAGACTATTATAATATTACTAAATAGCTATACTATTATTATAGTAGCTATCCCTACTTTCTTTATAAGTTATTATATCTTTTTTTAAATAGTATTATACTTTTTAGCTTATTTTTAAATTAGTACTATATTAGCACTATAATAATACTATAATTAAACTATAGTATACTTATATTAATAGGCTCTCTAGAAATATAGAGGTTTTATATATTTATTACTTATTTAATAGTCTTTTAGTATAATATAATATTTTAGTTTAGCTATAGTATTAATTAGTTACTAAGTAGCTATTAATATAAATAAAGAATAAAGTATTTATATTTAAATAAGTTTTTTTTACTTTTATATACTTAAAGTATATACTACTAATACTTATATAAATTAAAAATAATAGTAGTATAGGTATAAAAAGAGTACTAACCTTTAGTATAATAATATTATTTTTTAATATCTTTAGCTTATATTAAGTAAGCTTTATAGAGCTAATTCTTTAGCTAGCCTAGCTATACTATAAATTAGTAGTAATAGTATATTAAATTAAAATTAATACTTACCCTAATATAATAATTTTATTTATAAATAGTATTTTTATTAGTATTATAGTTAGTTAAAGGTAGTGATATAGTAATACTATTATAATAAAAGAATTAGGGGTATATTTATAATAAAAGTAATTAATAAAAAAGAAAGAAAAAAGAAAATAAGCTAAAAATAAAGAAAAAAAAGTAGCTTTTATAATTATTTCTTTCTTTTTTATATAATTAATAGTTAGCTAGTAGTTAGTTTATTAATAGCTAGCTACTAGCTAGTATAGCTAATACTATAAAGGTATAAAAGCTAGTAAAAGGTTTTTAATAAGGAGGTAGTAAGTTAAGGAAAATAGTAAAGAATTAATATAATATTTAATAAAAGTTACTAAAGTAACTTATAATAATATATAAACTACCCCTAAAAGTAATTTACTACTTTACTATACCTTTACTAACTTACTTTAATTCGTATTTTATAATATATACTCTTTTATAATATTAGTTAAGTTTAGCTAATAATATATAACTATATATAGTTAGAACTAGTATAGAGCTACTCTAGCTCTATAGTAAATACTATTATAGTTATATATAGGTTTTCCTCCTTACTCAAGGGTTTTTTCTATATAGTTTTAGTAGTAGAGGTACTAGCTATTAGGCTTAGCCTAACTAGAGTATTAATAATAATAATAATAGTAAAAGAAATATAAAACTACTTTAAGGCTATATAAATACTTTATTAAAATTAGTTCTATAAATTAGGCTTTAAATTTAATTTAAAAAAGAGTAAACTTATATATTTTAAAATATTATATAATAATTACAACTTTAGTTTAACTTAATACTAACTTAATATAGCTAGTTTAATTTACTTATTTTTTAAAAGTTTAGATTTATTAAAAACTATATTAAAAAGTATATTAAAATTAAATTAAATTAAAATTAATATAATAATAGCTTATACTTATATTATTAGTAGTATTAATATAAAGTTATTTACTATGAAATATATACTTATTATATATATAAATAATTTAGAGTATTATTACTTATAATATAAAATTATACTATATTTTTATAATAATTAGTAGTAATGTAAGGGAAATAGCTAAGGTATTTATTTTTAAATAAACTAAATACTTAAGAATAGTTATTAATACCTTTAAAGCTATACTATAAGTCTTTATTAAAATTAAGTTAGCTATAGCTTTAATTAATCTCTACTTTAACTATTATTTACTTTATTTTTACTATTGAATTAAAGCTAATAATATAGCTAATTAAATTTAAAATACTTATATTATAATAATAGCTTAACTTTATTATAAATAAGTATATTATAAATATAAATACTTATTAGAAATAACTAAGGTAGGTGCTATAGAGCATAGCTTACTAAGGTAGTGGGCTTAGTAAGCGTGCACGTATAGGTCCACTGCTTTATAGAGCAGAGCACTGCAGCAACCTATATTTAGCTAAATCTTATATAAAATAGAAGCTTTTGCGTTACTTTTAGCACTATTTAATTTACTAAAGAATTTATAATAATAATATCTAATAAAAATTATATTTAATCTAACTTTATAGGTATATATAGCTAGTAAGAGTAATTCTAATAGTCTATATAGTTAGTAGCTATAAAGGGGTTTTTTACTTTCTTTCCTTATATACCTACTAACCTTATTAATAAATCCTAGTTACTAGCTAGGCTTTATAAGCTATTTTTTATTTTTTATAAAATTTATTTATATAGAAAAATAAAAAAATAAACTTATAGCTATATAAATTAGCTACTAATATACTTGTTAATTAGTTAACTTAGTAAAAATTAATATATATAACCTAAAAATTAATTTTTAAATAATTATAAAAAAAAAAGCTCTAAATTTAGTAATAAAGAATTTAGTTTTAAAATTCTTTATAAATTCCTTTTTATTATAAAAAATAATAAAAACTAATATTATAAAGTAACCACCTTTACTAACTAAGCTACCTTTAGTAGCTTAGTTAGCTTATTTAATATATTTCTTTATAGCTTTACTAGTTACTCTATAAATTTAATTTAAAGTTAGCTCTATACTTAATAGCTATTAGCCTAACTACTTAGTAATTAGAATAAGTATAAAAAGGTAGAAAAGGTTAAAAAGTAAAGATTTATAGGGACCTTATAGCTGTAAGCTCTATGTATATAATCTTTAGTTAGATTTCTATAGTTATACCGTGTGCGTGCGCGCACTTGCTAGCTTGCACTAGCTTTGCTAGCTTGTAAATCCTCCCTCTATAAGATGCTTCTATAAGCACTATAATTATAGCACTAATAGTAAGGAATCCCCTATAAATAACCCTATTATTTTTAACACCCCCTCTAAAGAAGTATTAGGGCTAGTTATTATAGGGCGCTAAGGGTAAAAGCAAAGGAGAAAGTTATATAAAATCTAGGAAAATTCTAAAATAAAAATAAATTATAGAATTATAAAGCTTAAAATTAGGGCTCTAGGGTAGATAACCTTTTACTATAGTAATGCATAGTATTTTATAAAGGAATTGCTATTAAAAGTAAAGACCTTATTCTTTCTTTATTTTTATAATTGTTTTTAATTTTCTAAGTGTTTTTATGGTTATTTTCGTTTTTTAGGTGTTTTTATAGTTGTTTTAGTGCCTTTAGCTAGGCATTATTTTGGTGGCTTTAGCGATAAATTATAGGGGTTTTAGGCTTATAAAGTCTAAGAAAATAAGCTATATAGGGCTAATAAGGGGCTTTATAAGCCTATTAGTAGGCATTTTCTTAGTATTTAGGTAAGTAATCTTAGTAAGCCCTTCTAATACTAGTTATTAGTTATAGTGAAATTTTAAAAGGGTATGCTTTATAAAGCTATAAAGAGTAGAATTATAAGTAGTCTTTATAGCTCCTTAGTTATTATAAAAAATTTATATAGGGGGTTTAATAGGTGTTTTTAGCTTTATAAAAATCCCTTTAAGCTACTAAAGCTCCTGGAAGGTTTTGTAAATAGCTTTAGACTCTGCTTTTATTATTAATAAGGCTATAGTGCTAGCCTTTTTTAATTTCTAGCTAATTAGGCCCCCTACTAGCTTATAAAGATAAGTATAAGTGGATTTAGAAGAGCTTCTATCTTTAGTAAAGTTGCTATTATAAAATCTAACTAAGCTAGAGCTAGCTTTAGGGGTCTTTATATTATTTATAGGGGCTAGGCCTTTATAAATTATAGCTAATTCCTTTATACCTAATAGGTATCTTAGTAGGTTTTTAGTAGTATTTAAATACTCTAAATATAGGCTTGCTAGGGCTATTAAAAGCTATTGTAGTGTAAAAGTAATATTAGGTCTTATTAATAGCATAAGATACATTATAGTATTAATTATGCTCTAATATTCCTTTATATCTAATTTAAATATTAAGGGCTTAGTAAGCTATTGCTTTAAGACCCCTAGCTACAGTAGAATTCTAATACATTTGTAATTTTCTAGCTTAAAATATACTAAGGCCTCTAAAATATATTATTTTTAGTGTATTTTTAGGACTTTGTTTTTTTAATTATACTAAATTTAAACCTCTAAGAAAAATTCTACAGGGCCCCTATCTTCTATAGGGTAAGCTTTATAAAGGGCCTTTTTAAGCTTCTTAATATATTATAAATCTACTTTAATTAGAAAGCAATTATTAATATAAGTTATAATAAAGGTATGCTTTTTTAAATTATAGAATATAGTAGGGGTTAGAGATAAGAGGGCTAAAGCCTAGGTTTTTAAGCACTAAGGTTAATGTTTACTACCACTCTCTAAAGCTTTACTTTAAGCTATATAAGGATTTTCTTAAAATAATAACTAAGTTCTTAGCTGCTTTATAGCTAAATTTTTTAGCTAGCTTAGCTAATTATAGATTTTGTTTAAGAAATTCTATAAATCCCTTAGAAATTTATATATAAATAGTCTCTTTTAAGTGGCTATTTAGAAAAGCCCCTATAAAATCCACTTACTTTATTTTCTAGTCTTTCTAAGCTACTATAGCTAATAATATTTACTAGCTAGAGGGAATACTAGTAGTAGTAAAGGTATCTATATAATCTAAGCCTTTTATTTATATAAAACCTTTAGTAATAAGTTAGGCCTTATATTTTAAAGAATTATTTTCTTTATTTTTTTTAAGCTTTAGAATAAGCCTATTTTTAAGCACTTTTTAGCCCTTAGAGATATTTTCTTTTTCTATAAATTTAAAAGTGCCTGCCTTTAAAAGTTACTTAAATTTGCTAAATATAGCTTATAGCCACTATTTTTTCTAAGGGCTAGCTAGAGCTTGCTTTTAGAACTTAAGCTTAGAGCTATTATTAGGCCTATTTTTTTTAGCCTTTAGCTATGCTTTATAGCAAATTTCTTTAAAAAGAGCTATTAAATTAATATTTATTTTATCTAAATTATTTAGTTAATTCTTATCTAAATCTAGGTCCTTAGGACTCTTAGGCTCTTTATTAACTATTTAATTAGAAGATACTATAGGGTAATCCTAAATAAAAATACCACTATTTTAGTTATTTTCCCCCTTTAAGGAATTATTTTATAAAAGGTTCTAAAGGGCACTTAAATCCCCCTCTAAAGAGTTATTCTCTATAGAATACCTAGGAAGGCCTAAATTTATAGGGCCTATAGGTTCTATAATTTTTATAAAGCTAGTTTTAGTAACTAGTCTTTTAGAAGAAATATAAACTAAGTAGGTTTTAAAACCTAAATTAGGTAATAACCTTCTAGGGATAGTTTTAAGGGCTAGTTTTTAAGCTTTAGATCTTTTTTCTATAGGAATTAAAACCTTATAATAAGGGCTAATAGCCTTAATAGCCTTATAATTAGTAGGGCTAATTTCTAAGGTTATTAAGGTATTTTCTTTAAAATCTGCAGCTAATAATTATGCTAGGCTAGCTAGTTTTATAGAATTTGCTATTATATTTATAAGATTTATAATAGTAAAAATAATAAAATTCTATAAAAATAAGGGTAAGCTAGCCTAGTATAGGGTAGCCTATAATCTATTTATAATAACCTAGATAGCCCTCTTAGTTAGCCTATTTTTCTTATAAATATAAGGGGAAGAAGTAGTAAATTTTATTTCCTTTTTAGCTAGCTATTACTAGTAAGTAGAATTAACCTCTCTACTCTTATTAAAATATAGATGTTTAGGGTAGGTACTAAAATTTAGCTTTAAGGATTTAAAGAAACCTTTTATAGCTAGGAAAACAGTAGGGCCCTCCTTATTTAGTATTAAAATTAGCTACTTATATTTAGTTTTTTAGTTTACTAAAATAAGGTATATAGGGTGCTTATTATAAGGTATAGGGCTTATTTTTACTATATCCCTCTCTAGTCTATTTAGAGCCCTAAAGGGGTTTAGAATTAGGGTTTTAAAAGGTTTTTTAACTACTTTTATTTAATTATAGGTTAAGTAGTTAAAATCCTTATCTTTAACCTTAAAAAAATCTAGAATTTCCTTAGCTAATAAGCTAGTTTTCTTTAGTAATAGTAGGCCTAGGTGCCCTAGCCTAATATACTAAATTCTAGCTAATCTTAGTAAATTTTAGTATAAATTTAGCTTAGGGTCTTCTATAAAATCCCCTATAAGCTTTTTTTTAGCCACTATAATATTTCCCTTTTTAGCTCTCTACTAGGCCCCTTAAGAATTATAGGTCTCTTAGTTAGTTATTAGAGGCCTAGGGCTTAATTTAGTAGAATTAGGTGCTAAATCTACTAATGCCTCTTCTATAATTTTTCTAGAGGCCTCTAATAGCCCTATATTAAAAGAAAAACCTTCTATAATATTAGGTGCCTAGCTTATAAGCTTTAGTAAGGAAGGTGCTATAGAATTAGTAGGTTTTAAGTTAGAACCCTTTAATTCTTTAATTTTTAGGGCTTCCTTAGCCTATATAGATTCCTTAGAGGGAATTTTAACCTTTATAGGGTAGCTAGTAGCTATATAACTAAAATGCCTATTATAGTGCCTATAAGGGTAACTAGAAGGTGCTTTTAAAAGGGGGGTATTAGTATTTTTAACCTAGATAAAATATCTATATTTTTTAATGTTTAAAATACTAATATAAGACCTATTAGCTAAGAACAGTGAGTTCTTATATATATAGCTACCTACTAAATAGTGCTTTAGCTTACTTACTATATTTATATTTAATTTTAGAAAATATAGTGTGTTTTATAGGACTAAAGGCTTATATTTATTAGGATTTTACTAATATAAAACTAAAAATTTAGCCTTTCTATATCCCTTAGGATAAATAAAACCCCTATTAGTTATTATAGGCCTAGCTTTCCCTTTTTTATAAGGTATATAGCTTATAAAATATTCCTTTAAATTAACTAAGTAAATAGTAGAATCTATATTATAAAGAAGAGCGTTTTTTATTTCTTTATTATAGAAACTAAAGGCTTTAGAGGATATTTTATCTTTAAGCTTATTAACTTTAGTGCTAGCCTTACTAAAAGTAGTGAATTCTTTAAAATAAATACTAGAATTTTCACTAGAATTACTACTAGCACTAGGGCTACTAGGTCTTTTATAAAGCTCTAAGGTACCTAAAGAAAGGTTAAAATTTTCTAGCATAAAGAATCCCTTTTAACCCTTATCTTTATTCTTAGCCTTTTTAAAGGATTTTTTACCCTAATTTTTCCCTTTTTTCTTAAAATTAGGGTTAAAATTCCCCTTATTTTCTTAGGGGGAATTCTACTTCTTTTTCTTATCCTTATTAGGATATTTAAAGGTCTTATTTTCTTTATAGCCTCTATAGGTAGATTCTTTAGAAGCAGTAGCTTTATAATATAGAGCTTTAAATACTAAAGAGCTTTTATTTCTTTACTCTTTTAGTAAATTAGCTATAAGAAATTATAAATTTAATGCCTCTATAGAGGCCCCTAAAGCCCTATTAGTTCTTATAGAAAAACATTACCTTTTAGCCTACTAAGGAAAAGTTAACTTTAAAGCTTATAAATATTAGTTTATTTAGTCTATAGGCTCTATAAAAATACTTACTAAATTTAGCCTAGCTAGTAGGTTATTAAATAAAGCATTAAAGAACTCTAAGGACCCCTTATAACCTTAGAAATTTAGGCTATAAAATTAGTTATATAGGGTACTATACTATATTTTAGCACTCTAAGAATACTAGCGGATTAAAACACTATATACCTTTAAGGGGTCTTTTTATTAAATTATAGCATTTTAGGGGCCTTTAGTATAGCTATCTCTTAAAAGTATAAGAATTATAGCTTAATTAAAATTACTAAGAGTTTTAGAAATACTAGGATTTTCTAAGAAATTAAGCATTCCTAGTGCTCTAAATTAGGTATTTAGTGCCTGCTTCCACTAATTAAAATTTTCTAGCCCCTTTAGCCTAGCCCTCTCCAGAAAGCTATAAACCCTTTTATTAAATTCCTTAAAAATAGAATTATTAAAGGAATTTAAAATATCTAAGTTTTTAGAGCTTTCCTAAGTTTTTTCTTGTACTAGCTTAGCTATAGGTTCTAAAGCTATAGCTAGGGCAGAGGTAATAGCAGCTGCTAAAATTTCTAATTTTTCTAAAATATTAGAAATATTATTATTTTGCTGCAAAATCTGTTAATTTACATGCTCTGCCCACGACTGCTCTAGGGTAGGAACCCCTTAGCCAAGTTAGCCTAGATCTCTTAAATCCATTTCTTTTATTTTTTTTTTTTAATAAAAGGGAATACTTCTATATTTTTCCTGTTTTATTTTATAGAAGTAGGAAATCTTTTATTTGCTCTTTTATAGAAGGTAGTCTTCTAAATTATAGTAAAATTACTATTTCTCTATCTTTTTATAGAAGTAGGAACTCTTCTATATTTTTCCTTTTTATAGAAGTAAGGTCTTCTATAAAGATTTATTTTATTTATAAAGAAAAAATTCTCTTTAAGGTAAAATATCCCTATTTTTTACCAATCCTAAATTTTTATAAAAGTAGGAATTCTTTTATACTATATTTTTCCTATTTTATAAAAAGGAAAACTTCTTTTTAGTAAATTTATTCTTTTTATAAAAGAAATAATAACTTCTATACTCTCTATAAATATAGTAGTATTTTATTTTATTATAGAAAAATTTAATAAATTTTATAGATACTAAAAGTTCTCTTTAAGGCTTATAACCTATTATAAATAACTAAGGTAGGTGCTATAAAGCATAGCTTACTAAGGTAGTAGGCTTAGTAAGTATATATATATAGGTTTACTGCTTTATAGAGTAAAGCACTATAGTAAGCTATAGTTAGCTAAATCTTATATAAAATAGAAGCTTTTATATTGCTTTTAGCACTATTTAATTTACTAAAGAATTTATAATAATAATATTTAATAAAAATTATATTTAATTTAACTTTATAGGTATATATAGCTAATAAGAGTAATTTTAATAGTCTATATAATTAGTAGCTATAAAGGGGTTTTTTACTTCCTTTTCTTATATACCCTTTAACCTTATTAGTAAATCCTAGTTATTAGCTAGGCTTTATAAGCTACTTTTTATTTTCTATAAAATTTATTTATATAGGAAAATAAAAAAATAAACTTATAGCTATATAAATTAGCTACTAATATACTTACTAATTAATTAACTTAGTAAAAATTAATATATATAACCTAAAAATTAATTTTTTAAATAATTATATAAAAAGAAAGCCCTAAATTTAGTAATAAAGAATTTAGTTTTAAAATTCTTTATAAATTCCTTCTTATTATAAAAAATAATAAAAACTAATATTATAAAGTAACTACCTTTATTAACTAAGCTTTCTTTAGTAGCTTAGTTAGCCTATTTAATTTATTTCTTTATAGCTTTACTAGTTACTCTATAAATTTAATTTAAAGTTAGCCCTATGCTTAATAGCTATTAGCTTAACTATATAGCTATTAAAATAAGTATAAAAGGGTAGAAAATGTTAAAAAGTAAAGATTTATAGGGACCTTATAGCTATAAGCTCTATATATATAACCTTTGGTTAGATTTCCGTAGTTATGCTGCGCACGCGCGCGCACTTGCTAGCTTACACTGGCTTTGCTGGCTTACAAAGCCCCCCTCTATAAAATGCTTCTATAAGCACTATAATTATAGCACTAATAGTAAGGAATCCCCTATAAATAACCCTATTATTTTTAATAATACTCTTTAAATTTTAATAATTACTTAAACTATATACTATTTTTAAACTAGCTTTATAATTATTCTTTAAAACTATCCCTAACTAAGGTATTTACTTTAAAGTAAAAAGACTATTAATATAAAAAAAAAGCTACTATATAAGTATATTAAACTTAGGTTAAATATATAGTAATAAAGCTTAACCTTAACTTTACCTTTACTATTAAAATAATTTATATTTACTTTAGCCTTACTAAATATAAATCTATAGTATTTATTTAAATATATATAAAATAAATTAAGCTTAATGCCTTTTTTTATAATTACTATATTTTTAAAGTAAATTTACTAATATATAACTACTAAACTAATAATAAAGACTATTACTATATTTTATTTTTTTATAAAAACTTTAACTACCTTTACCCTATAAATATAGATATACTACTAGTATATAACTAATATAAGATTAAAAAAGCCCTTAAAAAGAATAAACTAGCTACTATACTTATAAAATAGCTTATTTTAACTAAGTATATTCCCTAATTTAGGCTTATATATAATTTATAAAAATAATAAGCTAAGAATATTAAAAACTTAATATAATAGGGTATTTAATATAGTATAAAGATAAAAATAGTAAAAGGCTATAGTAATATTATAATTAGCTTAAAATACTTTAATATATAAATTATATTAAATATAAAATAAAAAATAATAGCTAAATTAAATTATTATAAGTATAGTATACTTATACTAGCCCTAGCCCTACTTTTTTTTTTTTTTCTCTTTTTTTTTCTTTATTAATATAGCTTTATATTATAATTAAGTAAAGCCTATAAATTTTTT
>SRPU01000048.1:0-42025 GCA_018360185.1 Claviceps lovelessii
AAAGAAACAGAGAAGGAGAAGAGAAGAAGGAAAAAGTTGTACATCAAGATTAAAAAAAAAAGGAGAATAATAGAAAAAGGAAAAGAAACCAGGAAAGAGAAAAAGGAGAAAGGAGAAAAGGGGAAGAAAACAAAAAAAAAAAAAAAATAGGCAGAGAAAAGAAAAGAAATAGGAAAAGAGAAATATAAAAGAATGAGTTACAATGAGTTATACACAAATATATTACTATGCGCAATTCGATCAAAAAGAAATGGTTCCACAGGCCAGTCTGCCGGTCCCTATCCGAATCAACTGTGGTGTATTTGTGCAATGCGTTTTGGTCTCTTTGAGCAGGAATCAAAATTTTACACAAAAAAAAAAAAAAAGGTATCCGTGATTGAAGAAAAATTACTAGCTCATGTGGCTCTGTTCTATTCATCCTCTTCATCTTCATCTTCATTCTCGTCCTCGTCCTCATCCTCGTCCTCTTCATCCTCTACCCCTTCATCCTCTTCTTCCTCTTCATCATCTACCTCCATCTCATCATCCTCTTCTTCCTCTTCACTCATGTCCTCGCCGCCTATGCCATTCTGCTCCTCCTCCTCCTTCCTCTTGCGCTCATCCTCCCTCCGCGCCTCATCTAGCATCCTCGTCCTCTCCTCCTTCACGGTCCTCTGCGCCAGCACAAACGCCCCCAACGGCGTCTTGCCCACTTCAAAGTCCTTGAGGAATGCAGCGACTTGGGTGCGGTCCCTGGGCGCAAAGTCGACTTTTGCGCGATGACCCTCGATGAATTTGGCATTGGCTTCGAGTTTGTGCACGAGGAGGACGAGCTGGGACGTGAGCTTTGCGTTCTTGTTGCCTTGGGTCTTGGAGCGGGCCTGCTTCATCCATCGCTTGAGTTGGATGATGACGGGGAGGGCGAGCTCAGGGAAGGCGATGGACGTGGACCAGAGGAGGAAGAATTCGCCGAGGAGCTCCATGACCTGTTCGCCGATGCCGTCTTGGAAGACACGAGTGCGGAGGTACGATTTGGGGGCTTTATAGGCGACGGCAAAGTCAAAGGCCTTGAGGGTGGATGCCTTGGGGGGCTTCTTCATCTCTGCCGACGAGAGCACTTCGAGAATCGGCGACGCCAGGGGGATGTAAGTGCCTGTGGCACGCGACGTCCGCAGAAGCGACCGGATGAGGTGGAAGCGGAGCGGGAAGTAGATGGCTGTGGGGATGAGGCGTATCGCGCCGAGGGTGACTTGCACGAGCGGGTAGATGAGGAGCTTGAGCTGATTCTCCTTGCCGGCCTCGGCCTCCTTGAGCGGAGAGCAGTGCTCGGCGAGGACACACGACCAGAAATCAAGCGAGTGGGTGAACTGCCAGTTGTAGACCAGCCGGAACGAATCGTTCTTGTTATTGACGATGCTGTTGCGCAGATGGATGGCCAGCTGGCGGATAAAGGTGAATGCTGTGGTATATCCGACGGAGGGATCGATTCCCCAGAGCTCGGCAGCCGAGTTCTTCATCAGATTGATGCCCTGGATGGTGTTGTGGTTGGTGACCCGACAGCCTTGCACGAGACCCTGGTATACGGCCTTGAGGGCGGTTTCACGGATGCCCTTGTCGCCAATGATGACAAGCTTGCGAAGCACGAGAAAGGCGGTGATGCGTGTGGTTTCTGAACTGGCGGGCTGCGCCCAGAAATTGACCACGGCCTTGGCTAGCGCTCTGATGAGCTTCTTAAAGGACAGGAGGTATGGGAGGATCGGCGTGATGGATGACAATGTCAGTTTGAGGGTCTTGTCGTCGGACAGCGTGCCGAGAAGATGCATAATGGAGGATGTATATGACTTGAGAAGCAAGGACAGCGTCTTGAACTTTTTCGTCTCGGTTTGCACGTAGACTCTGCCAGAAGCAGATTCCTTGACAGGTAGATGGTGGTTCATAACCATCGGAATGTGCTTGAGGGCCAGGACTAAAACGTCGTTGTAGACTTCTGGGCTGTTGATGGCCCATCGCTGCTGGGTCTCGCCGTCCTCGTCATCTTCATTCAAATGGGCGGCACTTCGGAAAGCGAGAACGACCTGTCGGGCGGCGCGCAACGAATTGGTCTCCTCGATCGCTTTGCGCCACTTGGCAACCATTGGCCGTGTGAGTTCGTTGCCTTGGGAAAGCTCTTCTTCAGCGTCATCATTGTCTTCACCCTTTGCCTTTCCTTCCTTGGTGGCCTTGGCCTTCTTTCTTTTCTTCTTGGGCTGTTCATCTTGGTCTTGGTCGTCCTCCTCGCCTGCGCTCAACTCATCGACCTCTGCCAGGTCTGCATTGTCGTCAAAGTCCAGAGCTTCTGGATCGTTTTCTTTCAGAAATTTGTAGAACTCCGGGTCCTTCTCTGCCAGCTTTTCCATGGTGTCTTTGCTCATACCGCCTTCGTCGTCGTCGTCGCCGTCACTATCTTCGCTGTCGTCGTCGTCGGCGGCGGCGTCAGGCTGTTGACCGAGGTTCACGCCAGAACCATTGTCATCACTCGTCTCGGCATCTTCCGCCTCCGCAGCAGGCTCGGTCCTTTTTCTTTTTTTCCCCAGTTTGCCAGCCTTGTTGGTGTCCTTGCTATCGATGATGTCGTCGAATCCGCCTTGGAAAAAGTCATCCACAGTCATCTCGCCGCTCTTCTTGTTCCTGAACAGGTCGCTGGGTTTTTTTGCGGAGTCAGCTCCATCTTCAGCCGGCTTGCTTTTGAAAAATTCAGAGTCCTTGGTGTGTCGGCTTTTTTTCTTTTCTTTGACCTGCTGGCGCTGCTTAATCTTGGCAATGTCCTTTCTCTTGTCAAGCACACCGCGGAGGTGATTCTTTTCGAACTTCTTGGTAGCCTTGAGGTTTTTCTTTCCGGGACCCATGATGGGCACTTTTCTTTTCGCACCAACTGCGTGCACGGTGCTGAAAAAAAAAACGAAATTGATCCGCGGATCGTGATCGTGCTGCTGCACAAAATTGCTATTATGCCTCGTATGCCGCGGATTGGCTTTCCGGGTTCCAAAATTTTTTCCCCGGGGTGGGCTTATCGATAAAGCGAATGACCGTCAGATCTGGCAGGCGGTGGAGGGGCGTTTTTCTGCCTGCGACCCCGGCCCATGCATCGTGACTTGCATCGTCGTCATATGATCGATTGTCCGTCGCGGCGCCCCTCCTCCCCGCCAGAGGAAGGCACTCAGCTCTGAGCTCATCGTGTTTGCGCAATTCAGCTTCAAATGTGCCACCTCGACCCGCCGCCATGATCACCCGACAAGGTTATGCGCCAACACCGCATAGCTATGTTCCCAACTCGACATTTTCAGCAACCATTAATCTTGATGAGGTACGTCAGGCCACCGCCAACACCCCCCCCCCCCCCCCCCCCCCCCCCCCACCGCAAGTTGACATCAGTCAAACAACATTGTTGACTTCCAAACCCCGTCTAGGAAGTCAAGCTCACAGACACACGAGCTGAGCGCGACCTTCAGGAGTCGCTGGCCGAACTTTTCAGCATCATTGTGACGCTGGACGAGTTGGAAAAGGCGTTTTTGAAGGATGCGATCCCGGAACATGAATACACGGAGATTTGCGAGCGGTCACTCCGCCAGTACAAAGCGCTTCTGGCCGATGAGACCATAGCCCGTGAATTTCAGGGACTGGAAGAATTCAAGGCCAAGTGGGATGTACGTCAACCCCGGTTCCTTGTTTTCTCATGGCCAGAAAAAAAGGAAAGAGAAACAAACAACAACCACAACCGTGTAGCTTACGCCCCATCTTCTTTAGCTCCAAGCGCCTCGTGCGACGGAACGTCTGCGAGTTGGCATGCCATCCACCACCGTCACGGCTTCCTCTTCCGCTTCCGGCCCGCAAACCTCCTCGAGCGGCAACAACACCAGCGGCATCCTCATCCTGGAGGCCACGCAAGAGTTCATCACGTTCCTCGACGCCGTCAAGCTGGGTATGCTGTCCAAGGACCAGCTGCATCCGCTGCTGTCCGACGTGATCCAGTCGGTGAACCGCGTAACGGACCAGGACTTTGAGAGCAGGGGCAAGATTGTGCAGTGGCTCATTACGCTGAATCAGATGCGGGCATCGGATGAGTTGAGCGAGCAGCAGGCGAGGGAACTAGAGCTGGACATTCAGCAGGCGTACCAGGGATTCAGAAGGACTTTGACGTAGCAACTTGTGTGTGTGTGTGTGAATACAACCTCGCACCTTCATGTCGTCTTTGGTCACTTCTCGGCATTATAAATCTCTTCCACTACAGATTTTTGCCTTTTCGTTTTGTACCGGACATGTCATTCACTCTGCATCCAATGTATCTACAATGTACATATGTATATGATTCTACACGGAGAGCCACGTCCATACATGCATGCCACTGCCCCTCCTTCCCTCCCGCAACTCCCCATTTATACCAGAAATGTCCAAAAACTGGGATACACAAACTCCTCTTCAAATATCCTCCTCACCTGCTCCAACACAAACTTCTCCACCTTGCCCACATTCTTCAGACTCTGCTTCCCGCCGTCTCGCTCGCCAATCTCACTTTCCACCTTGATCTCCTGCAACAGACCGCCGAATCTAGGTCCCCCGGCCGTCTTGCCGCCCGGTGTCCTCCGCTGCTTCTTGTCCTCCTCGTCGCCGTCGCCGTCGCCGTTGCCGTCGTCGTCGTCGTCGTCGTCGTGGCCGTTGTGATCGTCCACCGACCCCACCGCCGCAAGAGCATCCTCAGGACTCAGAAAGCAGAAGTGCACGCGCTTGCGTATCTTGGCCAGGACGCCGACTCCGTCGAATGACAAGCCCGTGATGTTGAGCTTCAGCGGGATGCCAACGAAGCAGGGCATGGGATAGTCTAGCAGGATCTCTGCCGCCAGTTGCAGACGAATGTCGCCGGCGTATCGAATCCTGAAGACGGCTTGGACATCATCCACTCTTGGTTCTCTGCGGTGGTGGTCCGCGGAATGTGTGTCCTCTGCGACCGTGCTCGCGTCTTGTTGTCGTCGATGGTGACGACGACGACCACGTCCAGTTCCTGGTCCGCCTTTCTCTCCCTCGCTCTCGTCGTTCTCGTCGTTCTCGTCGTCCTCCTCTTCCTCTGCTGCTTCTTCTACAGTGGAACCCGCCGTCAGATGGGCATCTCGCGTGGGCGGCCGAGACGTATTCACACTGGTGGGCGCGAGCGTCGACACGCTCCCCTTCTCCCGCAGCGAGGGCGGCGCATCCATGCTCACGGAGACATTGTCCACGGAGACGCTGCTCGCGGAAGAAGGAATCCGATGGCGGTGGTCTTGTCTCGGGCCATGGTGATGCTGATGCTGATGATGATTATGCTGCTTGTGATGATTATGATGATGATGATGATGATGGCGACGGCGACGGTGTTCCGAGTGATCCAGGCCTCCCATCCAGTTGTTGTTCCCGAGGTGCGCGCCCGCCACGGCCGCCAGCGGCGTGTGCGTGCCTGTCCCCAGATGGCTCTGGAAATAGTTCAAGCCAGGCCCCCCGAGTATGCCCGCCGTAGAGGCCCCCAGAAACGGGCTGCCGAGGTCATGCCCGCTGCCAAACAGGTCGCTTCTCAAGGCCGTACCGATGGCAACGTCGCCGGGCCGCCGCCTCTTATGACTGCCTGCCAGGGCGGCGTGTCTTGCCCGTTCGGC
Organism: Claviceps lovelessii; assembly: GCA_018360185.1. Classification (NCBI taxonomy): domain Eukaryota; kingdom Fungi; phylum Ascomycota; class Sordariomycetes; order Hypocreales; family Clavicipitaceae; genus Claviceps; species Claviceps lovelessii. Next base: position 5,640 of record SRPU01000048.1, read on the forward strand.
AGCAAGATGATGGGCCGCGCCGTCGCTGTCGCTCTCGTACTCATCGTCGCTCTCGTCCTCTGCGACGTCCTGGTCGTAGAAATCCGGCAGAGGATCTGTAATGTCCTTGAGGTCCAGCTCGGGTGGTGTGCTGCCAAAGTCGAAGCCGTGGACGTTGACGGATCTGATGAACCTCGGCAGTGGCACCGTCTGGAACTTGTCGTGAATGAAGGAACGGATGCGCTCGGCCAGAGCGTCGCCGTCGGGACCGCTGGTGAGCGTTTCCCAATTGAGGTCAATGGACATGGCGGTGCATGGCAGTCGAGGTCTTGGTAGTGGATGTGCACAGTGCAGACAAAGTCAGATGAGTTGATGAAGAGCTGACGAGCCAACGAGCGTTGAGGTTCCACAGTGCACACTGTGGAACCGTCAGTCTCACCACACCACATCAATGAGCACACCGACGACAAAAATTGCAACATGATCACATGCGGGGGCGGGAAAGAAAAAGAAACAAAGAAAAAGAAAAGAAAAGAAAAAAAAAGAAATCACATGGTATATTCAGCTCGTCAACGCCATCAAATATCCTCCCCTCCAGATAGTACATCATATCGTCATCGTCCTTGATCGCGAGATCATGCATTACAGCTCATCCCCCGCCAACAAACTTCCGAAACAAAACGAAGCCGCTTGTCCAATACTCGTGCGCAGTGGCTTTAGCTTCCCGCGACATCCGTCATTGCCTCTTCCACCCCTTTTCTGGTTCCCCCCTTCAGGCTCCCCGAGCACTCACACTCTAGTGGCAGCCATGCTGCATGTACTTTACTCAGCAGGTGTTTCGGGCTCTTCAAATCGAGCGCGACCATAGTTTGTCGATAGTTGCGGATTGTTGAACAAGTGCCAGCAATTGGGGGCTTGCAGGATGTACCTTGATTTTCATGTTAACATTACCAAAATATCGCACATTTTTCTCTCAACGGCACCATAAAGCCCAAAAAAAAAAGTAAAAAAAAAAAAAAAAGGCTCACCTAGCCATGGCCTCTCTGAATCGAGACTTGTATTCTTTCGGACTCGTCACAGTCGGCCGGTTCCGGCCACCACCAGCAAATCCACGATCCTTGATCCAGCTTTCTAACTTCTTGTCCCAAGTATATGTCCTGATGCAGTCAATGATGCCCACCACCAGCTCCTTCCTCTCCTCATCCACGGCAATCATCAAGGAATAGTCCATGACGTTCTGTCGGGCCAGGAAGAGAGTGTCATTCCAAACCGACGCCCTAAGAAGTTTCTTGGAATGTTCTCTCGCGAACAACGGCGATTCGTAAATGTACTCCACCATGTTTTCGTCCAACAAGACTTCGTTCTGCTCGCCAGTGGACTGGATCTTGCGGTTGCGCATCGATCCTTTCAGGTCAAAGATGCGTGTCGGGGAGCGATCGTAGAACAAGTTTTCCGTCACCAGGAGATCGAGCTTGATATCAATGCCCGTGCTTGGATTCTTGATAATGACTTGGAAGAAGCCCAACATCTTGGCAATCACGGAGGGCAAATCATGGAACAACGCTTCGGCCATGATGCTGAAATAGCTAGGGGCAAAGCGCAGAAATGCTGACGTTTCTATTGGAGATAGGCTCTTTTTTTTTTTTTTTTTTTTTTTTTTTCCCACACAATGTCAGTCAAGAACGATAGAAGCAGTCACGAGACGGCCAAGGGATGATCCTTACCTTGAGGACGAGCCTGTCGTCCAACGTTTTGAGAAATACCGACTTGGTCTTGCCGCCTCTCGAGTCCCATTTGAGGCAACGAGAAAGGCACTCAATGATTCGTTCGGCCACTCCACACTTGCGTCGTAGAGCGTCAAATTGCTCGGCGTAAAAGATCTTACATGTCATCATAGCTGCACCTTCTTTGAACTGATACTTGAGGTGAGTGCCCGTGGCCCGTAGCAAGCTCTTTTCCAACTCTGTTTCATCAACCACGACGTCGCCGGCGTCAGATGCGGCTGATGACTTGGGTTCCCCGTCACTGGTTACTTCTACTTCGCGCTGCATGACTTCTTGAGCCTCCCTCCTAATTGTCGAAAGCTTATTTTGATAATCGTCACTGTTCAAGGCGAGTGCAATGACGGAGCTGGGCTCGTCCTCTCGCACAATAATGTCAGAATCAACAAAGATGTGGTCCGTTGAGTTCACAGGATACTCCAATGGTGGCCATCCGCTGGCTGAGGTCTCTGCCCAGAAGTTGGTCAGGTACTTCATCAAGCTCGTCTTCTGGTGCTTTGGGAGTTCGAGCGGAATTTCGGTGCTCGGCTCCAAAGCCTCGGCTAGTTCTTGAATATCAGGCAAGAATTCATCTGCAATGGACGACTCCTCCATGTCACTGGTGGCGCCCTCATCGTCCGATGTCGCTTGGCTGATTTCCCCTTCGGGGACAACGTCGAGTTCAGAAGGCTTGAAGGCTTGGTTTTCCGAGTTGCTGCTGCTTGTTTCCAGAGGAGTGGGGAGTTCGGTGACAGGTTCGGATCTTGAACGGCCGAGTCCCAGCGCCAGTTCGACCTCCTCCTTTACTGGCGATTCGATTTGTTCTTGATCACCATCTCGTCTAGCCGACTGCTCATTGGAAAGACCGTGCTCCTCGAAAGCTTCTGCAACGTCATCGTAAACCTGTACAATAGCTTTGGTGACTGTCCTGGGGAGTCTTGCTCGTGGTTGTCGAAGGCTTGCGGCCCTTTCCTTTTGGTCCCGAATCCGTTCTTTTTCAAACTCTCGGCTCAGCTGCTCAAAGTGGCGTGCCAATGTCGACACTTTTGATTCCTTTCTCTTGTGAGCCAAGCGTGGGATGCTCGAGGCAGCACTCTTGCCGCGGTTTTTCAAGGCGGTTAACCCCAGTCGTTCCGACAACTTCTTGTCCACCCTCATGGAGCCTCCCTCCAGCGGTTCTTCCGCTGAACCCTCCAGCCCTGCTACAGGTCTACCCTCCTTCAGTGTTGGACATTTGCCAACTGCAGACTGCGACTTAGACAGCGGCCGAACAGGCTGGGATAATGCTCTCACTAAAGGCGGTGACATGTTGGATCCCGATTTGCGGCTGAGACTGCGGACCGGTGCTGGCTTGAGCATTGTCACCATGTTCTCGTTAACTAGCAGCGCTTGCTCCCGACGCATTTGGTCAACTTTTTCCGACAAAGATTGGCCGGATATCAAGGAATCGGTGGGGCTGCGAGCTGCTCCCGTGGGCGAAATTGGCGGTCGAGGTATTGTCGCATTCTGAGTGGTTGGAATCTTTGACAAAGTTGTTTCGGATGATGCCACCATGTCGCTCTGAGCTATCCCTCTCGTTGTTGTTTTCAACTCTTCAGATCCCGCCAAGTCCAGTCCTTCGACATGTTCGATAACCTCCTCGATAGGAGCGCGAACCCTTTCATCTTCCTTGTCGGGTTTTTCAGCCAAAGCTACCAATGGGGCCAGACTAGCGTCCGCTGCCGTGTCGGTATCCTCTGTAGAATGAGTGCTCTTTTCAGCAACGTCGATGGATGTTTGAGAAGGCCGCTCATCACTATCGACGGCAGAACCATTTCCTTCATTTGAGGCGAGTGATTCCTTAGACTCGTTATCGGTAAAGATTTTCTTCAGCTGCATCATCGTGATTTGACGCATGTCGCGGTCTCCAAGAAAATCTGCCTCGAACCTGGCAAAAGCCTGGTCCCACTCCCCGGCCTTCTCCATCATTTCACGTACAAGCTTATTGAATGGAACTACCTCGTAGTATTTCGACTCGACATAGGTACGCTGCATCTGACGTATGATTGCCGGCTGTTCCTCTTGGGTCTTCTTCATGAGTCTTTCCACTTCTGCCTTGCACAAGTCCGCCTTCTCAGGCAAAAGACTCTCCGTTCGAATGCTCTTCAATCTAGCGCGCACCGAGGACATAAACTTGCCCCAGCGCTCTTCCATTTTGTTGTAAATCTCATTCTTGAGTTTCAGATCATTCGCCACCTTCCAAGTGATCCTGGCTCGCGGGACGACAATTTCGAGCAGATCAATCGTGTCCCAGTGAATACGGACTCTGGAGTCTCGCACACTAAAGTATTGGACATGATCGCGGTGCTGATCATGAGGACAGTCCTCGATATTCTTGATCCTGAGGCCGCGGCTCCAGTAAAGAAGTTCCAAGTATTTTCCAAAAGAGTATTTGAAAGTCGTATCAGACATGGCAGCTTCCTCCGACTCCTTCTTACAAATCTTGCAGTAGGTCCACATCGTGATACCCTCGCCGAGTTCTATCCGTCGCGGGGGAGGGTCAGCGACATGCTCGACAAAGACCGTTATTCGATACTCATCGTGTACGTAAGTTCTGTGATGATCAACTAGTTTCTTTCCGCATCCATTTGAGTTGCAAACATCATGTTTGCTATAAGCGAGATCTTCAATATATTGGCCCAGCGTACAATCTGCATCCATACCCGTGTCTACATGTTGCTCGTCGTAAAAGTTGATGGCAACCAAACTAGGCTCTACACATGGAATTTTCGTGTCCGTGCAAATGACGGAGTGCAAAACCACGATATTCTGGTGGGAGTACGGATCGAATAAATCCAAGTTGCCTTGGATATATGTCTCCCATTGACGGGTTTGTGTTTGATAATTGAAGAGGGCTTTATCATATTCTGCATCGTGAACAGCATGCAAAACTTCCATTACTTGCCGCGGTGCCTTCTGGCCGATTTTCTCAACCATTTCCGGTTTGATGAGCTGGAACTTGTGACGGCCGGCCTTCTCCGAGTCTTCCTCTACTGCTTCCTGGTCGCGCAGCCGGCGAAGATACAAAAGTCTCCTCTCTTGTTCACGAGCCCTCATCAGAAGATACGGTTGCTTGAACTTGACATAAGGAGATGCGGATAAGATCTTGGTCTCGTATTTCGCGACCATGTCGCTGTAAAAGGTTGGCATTGGAACATCGTCAGGCACTTGACTATCGGGGGAGGCGCGCAAGTGGTTCGCATGGAAGGACATGGCTGGGGCTGGCTCTTTACTTTGCGCCGCCAACGGCCCCGAAGCTTCGGCTTCTTCTGTTGCGGTACTCAGGCTATCCAAAGTGACTTGTGAGGGAGGTTCGCTCTCACTTGATGGACGAGATGGATGATTGATGACCATAGTAGGGTCGCTTTTGGCGCATTCCGCACCCCCGCCTGAGCTCGTGGATCTGAGGCTGTCGTTCATCCCCTGGAGTGAGTTTGACAAGGAGATTTCGCTGTCTTCGGGAGCTTCCACAGATGCGTCGCGGAGTAGGCTTGACTCCAACTTCAGGTTGTACACCACGTAAACCATGAACTCCAAGATATGCTTGATATTTTTGAGCGACTCCACAGTAGCACCACGCAGCGCTATTGTGCATCCCAAGTCAGGGCGACAACCCGAAAGAAATATGTATGACTTTTTTCTACCAGGAAATCCATTGTTGACAAAGGTACGTACTTCAAACGCGGAGCAGCGTCCCACACGTACAGGAAGTGCCAACATATCCAAGGATTCGATAATCTCCGCCTCGGCACATCTGGCAACGGCTTCAATCACAGTATCTTTAACGTTGTAGGCCACAGATATGTTGGCCTCGGACAAATATTGCAAGGCAACCCCAGAAACCCCTTTTTGGGCAAGCAAAACCTGCGGTCGGAGATTTGTGATTCGTTGCACTACGACTCGCAGAAACTCTTTTTCTTGTTCAATCACAGGTTGCAGACTCATAAAATGCTGTTGATGCCGCTGATATTCGATCGGAAAAGTGACGAGTACGATTCGAGGATTGGTGATTCGTCGTGCCATGCTCTTCAAAGCCAGGTTCTTGGTGAAGACCACACCTGAAACGTAGCAAGTATCACCAGGTCGCCCGCCAGGTATCTTCTTGAGCTTCACGTAATGTCGAAGGTCCATATCTTCGCCTTTGGCGACGTCTGGCGTCACATCATCTGTCAGCTGCAGCAGTATGGGCGTGAGTGCCTTTTGCCACGCTCCTGGATTTGTGATCCCGGCATCGTCAAGGAGCTGATGCAAGATTTTATAGACGTGCTTCAAGCTAGATTGGTTCAGCTCATTCTTTGGGGACATATTTTTTCGCAGTGAGTCACTTCTGGTGAGTTGACTTCCCGAGTGGCCTGTACCTGAATGATCGATGCCATAGAGCATCTCAGCCGAATGCGAAGGGCCCTTGTATACGGCTGATTTTGGCCGAGGCGACGGGTAATGGTAAGCGCTTCCGCTAACGTTACTGAGATTTCTTCGCCGGTTCGATTTCCTGTGGTTTGAGAAGGTGGGCGGTCCACTTGTATCATCAAGGACTCCTCTGCTGACGTAGCTCATCCCAACAGTGCTCTTATCGTGTCGATGGCGATTTTTCCTTGCCTGATTCATGTAAGAAGGGGTTCCAGCTCTGTCTTGCTCGTAGCTTGTGGATTGCACATCCGATCCAGTCATGGTAGCAAAAATACCCATCTGCTCATCACCACTTGAATCTTCGGACATGTAGTCTGCCAAATCCGGATCAATGATGTTGTCATCGTGGAAGGCGGGAAACTTTGCTTTCTTGGCGTTTTCGTCGCCGATGCCCTTTCTAAAAGGGGCTTGTTGCTCTGGGGCAGGTTTGAAGCGGCCAAGTAACCCATGTTTTGAATGATGCCTTCTGTGCCCAGCAGAGGACTGAGGACGACCTGACGTCGTGAGGGACTTCAGTGACCGTGAGGATCCAGGACGGCTCAACTGAGATGCGTCAAATTCCAGTACTGCGGAGGTTCTGTTCGCCGAGTCCCTCACTCGACGAGTGGCCGGGATAGCCATCATTGGTGTGGTCAATGAGCGAGAGTCCTCTGAGCCCTCAGAACCCGCGGCTACGCTAGCTGGTTTCGATTTGCCAGCGACGGATTCAGAAGAAGCTTTAGGGTTATTGGGGCCAAATATCTTGGGTAGAAAAGACCGTTCATCGTCGCCTGAATCATCCGAGCCGCTGCCATCAAATCGGCGGGTGATGACTTCAAGACAGTTTTTGCATACTCTCAAGGAACCTTGGACACCGAACTTTTCGCCCGAGACCACTGTTGTGCATTTCGAATCAAAAATGCAGCCGCACGTGCGACAATGGTGTTTTCGGCGAAACGCCGTGAATGGCGTTTGACAAAGAAAACATTCCTTGACAGTATCATCCTTCATCCAAAACTCTTTGCTCAGAACCTGCCGTCGCATCTTGTCGAGCTGAGCATTCATTTGATCAGAAGCTCGTTCATGGCCACGTGTCGTGCCGGGAATCCAACTCGAGTTCGGATGCAGGTGTCCGGCACGAGAGTCCTGGCCAAAGGAGTCGTGAGAGACCGAGCCATGAGCAGAAGTATTGACAGCACTGGCAGCAGATGTGCCTCTATCGACAGAGGAATCTCTAGAGCCAGCGTATATTGGCGATCGCGAGTGACTTATCCTGTCGATGACTGCGGGTGTTCGTCTGTAATCGTCTATTTGGAGCACCGAAGATGTACCTGAAAACACACGATGTCGACTTGGCAATACGGATGCGACCGAAGGTGAAGACGCTTTGCCGGAGCTAAAAGGAGTATCAACACTGCCTTCCACACTTGATGAATCATCTTTACCAGCTCGAGGAGGCAGTCTGCCATCTTGGGAATCATATAATCCAGAGGTTTCTACCTGAAGGTCTATCCTGCCAAGACTTCTTCTGCTGGATGCTTGCCCTGCACTGTCGTCGGTTCGAATCGTGCTACGACTCGCATCGCGTTTCGAAGTCAGAGGTGGAGCAATAGTAGGATCAGCCATTACAGAGCTTGTGGCGTTTGTCGGAAGGCTCTGTCGACTCGAAGAGATTGACCTCGGTCCTGTCATCAAGCTGATACTGTTGGACTTGATGGATTGTTGTCCTTGTGAGCGAGCATCCCCGGACATGGATAAGGCTACCGGAGGATACGCTTCTGACATTGCAGAGGCAGCAGAAAAGAGTGTGCTGACGGTGGCATTGGTGTCAGTCCTGTGTAGGGACGAAACGGACGGCCTAGATTTGTGACTAAGCGTCACGGACGACCGCTTGGAATTTGTCTCGAGAGCTTGCATGGAGCTATCTCTGCTGGTTTTTGCTTCCCTTGCCGTCGTCCGTGTAGGGCTTGCGCCGCCCACGGCTTCACGAAAGCGGTTATACAAACCGCTGAGGCCATTTTGTACCAAGTCGCCAGCTGCTTGTCTGCTCTCGGATAGAGGTATGGCCTCCGGCGGAGGTGCATAATCGTTGAATGTGGTCAGGGAGTCGCAACGACTCGCGGATGTGTGAATTTCATCGAGGGCATGTGCCAGGCGCTCCTTATCTATTGTTGAGGATATAGAAATTGTCGAGCCGCGGCGGTTTCGAAAGCTTCTAGGTGAACTGAGAGCGGCGGAAGTAGCAGGTGAGGCAGGCCGCGCTGGCTTGGAGGCGGAGCTGCTTGTCATGGTGTCGAGGCAGGTTGGTGGTTTGCGGAACCAGGAGGTTGCCACGGGCGTTGTGGCGAGAGGATCGTGATGTAGCTATTCGTCTCATGGGAGGTGTGTTGTATTTGAGTCAGGCAGGTACGTGATTCAAGTCTGCAAGGGCTCTGCGCGTGGGATTCGACCCGCTGAGGGCATGGTGCGTGTCTTGCGAAACAACAGAACTGGTCGACGATCGATGACAGTTGGGAAGCCAGGTGGGGGGTGGGGTGAAACAAGGTTTGGAGGCAGAAGGACGTCGTCCCGTCTCGAATGAGAAGGCGTATGTGGTATTTCAAGATGTTGTCGACGCTTGAAGGATTTGGCGTCGTTTGCGGAGGTGGCGCGCAGGTAATAAGAGATTGAGCCCGATATTCAAGATTCGATTGGGGAGCAGTCGAGCAAGTCTGTTTTGTCGCTTCAATGTTTGGTTCTTGGACTGGAGTCGCACGAGTAGAAGGCGGTCTGCAGGCCGCCAAGCCGTGCCTTGATTCGTCGGAGGTGCCTTGAGATGGCGGCGGTTGGCGAACAGATGGCCGTTTGGTCTGGTCTGGTAGCCTCGTTCCCGACAGACCAAGTCCGTAGCTGCCTGTTTTGAGGGTTGGCCAGGCGTTGGAGAATCCATCCATGGACTGGACGCATTTGATGGAGACTCAACCGGAACCGAGCTGTGACGCCAAAGTCGGTCTGATGTCGGGAGCGGCTGCCGTTCACGCCCACGGCGGGGTCAGTTAGTGCCCACTGCGCAGTCCGCTGCATTTGCAATCAAATGGCCTGCGTTTCGCTGGCTTCACTGGCCCTACCCCACAGGCCTACCGACCAGGCCCTACCAACTGGACCCTACCAACTGGACCCTACCGGGTCATGACCTTACTGGCCTTACTGGCCCTAAACTCGCTAGCGTCGACTTCACACGCAGGGCCCACATGCAGATGCATTCGCCACATGCTGCCTGCCCACTCTGGTTTGCAAACCGACTTGCAAACACTGCAAAGACTGCAATACACCAGGCCGAATTTGTGACCGCCACACATGTTGTGCCGTTCGTTGATGCACTTGCTCGCCCGACATCATGGTGGTCTGTTTGCACTGATGGCCCGACCTTGACGCGTCAATCTCGAAGCCTCAATCTTCTTCTCAATCGTTCCTTCTTAGCAACCAAGCGACTCTCAAATTTCCCAGACAACGGCCTTCAACCAGTTATCATCCCCCGCCCGAGCCTCGCGACGAACATGCACGCCAAATCGTCTGCGTCGTCCGACATACTGTGTGAGAGACGGACTTTCTTTACACGCCGCGATTGACATGCCATCTCGGCAGCCTTGGACCATTTTTTTCGGATAGCCAGCATGTCTCTGAGCTCGCCGCCTCGGGAAATCGTCCACGCGCAGCTGAGGCGCCGATTTGCTACCGTTCCGAAAGATCAGCTTCAAATTCTGGACCATGATGGCGCGTGGGCTGTCGATCCCAAGGACCGGCAGGGCGTGCCACTTGTCCCGGATCATATTTTGCAGGACATGATATTACATCATCGTTTCATGCAATCACAAGCAGCAAGACAAGCCGCAGACCGGATATCGTCTGCTACCAAAGACGTCGTTTCCAAGGACCACAAGGACGTTGAAGCTGGAGGTGGACATGGAGATGACGATGATGTCAACAGAGCCAGCAGTCAAGAGCGAGAGGATGAAGATGAAGATGAAGGGAGTCTGGTTTCCGGATGGTCTGTTTCACCCGTCCGGAAGCCCTTCCATTCCATACCGGCTCCCGAAGTACCCGAATTTCAAACTCAGATTCTTCAACGAGCAATTCCTCAGGTCGACCGGCCGGATGCCGCTTTGTCTGTGTCTCAGGATACGGTGCCGACCCCTGAGCCTCGCGAGACTCTGCATCGTCATGTTGAAACCATGGACGGGGACGACGAGAACGACGAGGAAATGGAGGTAGATTTGCCTGCGGCTCGTGAAAGTTCACAGGCCCGGGTCAATCTCGAATCAACTCGCATACAGATGATGGCTTGTACTCCAGCCACTACCGTCTTGACGCAAATCACCAGCAACGAAACACCTTCTTGTGCTCAGCCTGATCAACGCGACATCATCTCTGGAAATGTACATGAAGCGCGATCGCCGACTCGACGCGAGAAAGAAGCGCAACAAAGGCACCGTCGCAGAATGCGGCCTATTCAGTTCGAGGGAACCACACCGATAAGACGCGTGGATTCCTCATCTGTCGTCAGGCTTCCTTCCACGTCACGACTCGCTGACGTGGACAGCTCCATGTCCACCTCGTCCAGCTCAATTATTCCGGCTACCTGTACGACTGCACCAACTCAAAAGTCGGCGGCAAGCGGCGCAGCCGCTGTTCCAATCCTCACTACCGAGCATTCTTCTCCTCCCAGAACTCTACCGCAACCCCAGGGCCATGACGTTGCTTCAACGCAAAGGCCTTTTATCGAGGGCCCAGTTCCCCAAGAACCACAAGACACATCCCCGCCTAAAGACATCTATAGCCTCTTCACGTCAACATACCCCGCCTACATAGCTTCCTACGCGGGTTCGCTGCAAAACTTCGTCAAAGCCCTGCTTTGTCTAGAATATCTGCAATCAGAAAGAGGCCTCCACGAATTTCTCTACGACGATTTCATTCGTGCCTTCTCGAGCGCATATCTCCAGTACGTACGGAATGCCGGTCCGGGCCAAGAGGCCTTGCCTGCGATTGAGTGGTTCAATCTGCGTGACGGCCCACCCGAGTTCTCTCTCATGATCATCACCAAGAGGAATCTGCGCGCCGCATTGCAAGAATTTCCCGAGGAAGTCTCCCTCGCAAGACGATTTATCGGTGAAAGGCCGCAGAAAGAAAAGGCCTCACCTCGAGAAAGAGAGAGTAAACGCCAGAACAAGGGCGCAGGTATCAACCCCGATAGAAACTCGCGCCAGATACGGGAGAACTCTGCTCCTGGAACAACAGAAAACTATGCTTGCACCGCATCTGTGCCTTGTTCTCAACTGGGATCCGACGCGCACGCCATGTCCAGTATTCCGCCGACGTCTTCTGCGCGGCTCGCCAAAACACCGAGCGCATCTCATTACTTTGAAAGGATGAAGTCGGAGAGCAGGAACAGGTCGGCAGCACGGCCAGGGTCAGTTGATCATCAAGCCCGCCTACGGGAGCATTTCCGAAAGACGGCCGCGAAAAGGATACCAAGTGCGGGAAGCCGACTCGGGTCGGTGCAGTAGTCTTGCCGTCGAATTGGTTGGTAAGGGGTTAATTTGTTTTTTCTCCAGAATTGAATACAAGACTGTACTTTATTGGGTTTTTTTTTTTCGCGCAGTCGTGTCTCTATTTGATCGGGGGCCTTTTTATTCTTTTCTGTCCCCAAGTACCTATGCATGTAAGCAGGCATGGTGGTCTATATAACACAGGCCGAAGAAAATCAATATTGCTCCCAAAAAAAAATCCCATAAAAGTGAAAAAGAAGAAGAGCCATGTCATCCATTCTCCTTGAGGAGTCCCAAAACCGTTACATCTATAGTCTGTTTTTTGTCCTGCTTTGTTTTTATTGTTCATCCCTTTCCTTTGGAAAAAAAAAAAAAGAAGGGAGAGCCAACTTCTCGTCTTCCTTCTTCATTGACCCCGTCCCTGCTCCCTTGACCTAACCGAGCTCTTTCATCCGACATGCGCGGACGGCGAAAAAAAAGGGGGCGAATAAATTTCGGTGATGAATGCTCCTTGTTTCCCTGATAACTTGGATGAATTTCGTCTGTAAAGATTTCCCCAGGATTTCCATTTCGTTGTCGTGCACATCATTAGACTTGAATTGTGAGAGATCCTGTTGTTGAAGGGGGATTTTCTTTTTCCCTCTTTTTTCATTTTCCGTTAATTGCCCATTTTTCAATCGGCGTTTGGTGATAGATTTTGCTCCGTGGTTTTTGTTTCAGCGGCTTCGGCCTCCTTCTTCTTCATCATTTGGCGCTCCTCTTCCTGGGGGGTGAGCGTCTTGAGCTGCAGGGCGTGGATGCCCCCTTCGAAGGCCATTTCATCGCGGAGAAGAGCGTAGACCATTCTGTGGCGGGCAGGTTGCATTTTGGATTGGAAGGCGTCGGATGTGATTACGAGTCTGGAGAATGGGTAAGTGTCAAGGGGGCAAAAAAAGAAGAGAAGAGAATAGAGGAAGAAGATGGGATGTGGTAAGTGAGCAGGAGATATTTTTTTTGGAAGAGTGCGCACTGCGGACTTTGACAGCCGGAGAAGCAAAAAGGTAGAGTAAAATGAAATAAAAAAGTAAAGGGGTGGGAAAGGAGGGGGGGGGGAATGCCCGCCGGCTACGTACCTGAAGTGTGTCTCGCTGGATGTGCTGCCCTTCATGGCCTTGTGGTGGGAGTGTAGGTGGGAGTCGTTGTAGATTTCAAGCGTCTGCGGGTTGAAAGCAGCTGTGACCTGCATCCGTTGGAATTTTGGATTAATGAGCCAACCCCGGACATTTCTCTTTTTGGGTTGTGGGTAAAGAAAAGACACCACGAGTGAGGTGTCACACGATCCAATCGATGGGGGGAGGGGGGGGGTAAAACGACATACCTTGGCGCGAATGGCATCTTCCATGGGAGTAGCAGAAGTCATGGTGGAGAGTTGCTTTCCAACATTGGAAAATCCCAATGCGTATCGTCGGAACATATGGGGCGACACGCAGCACGATTGACTCTGTTGGCTGAGTTGATGATGGTTGGATGGATGGACGTCGGAGTTTCTGTCCGTCCAGTCGATCCGCCTTGTTGTTGGAAGGGGGAGAAAGTTATTCCTGATTTGTACAAGATTCAAATAGCACACGCCACCACGAAAACGACCACAAGCTTTTAAGAAGCCAAGTCCGCCTGGTTTCGTTGTGATGGGGTGGTTTTCAAAAGAGACCAAAGGAGCTAGCAAATGCAGAATTGTATTTTGAATATTGTGAATGGGAAAGTTGAAACAAGAGAAGAACCAGCCGCGGATGTTTGAAGATATATGGGAAAACAAAAGATGATTAAAAAAAAAAAACGTTGTTACGGAGAGCCACCAGCAAATGATTTGTAAATTTAAATAAAAAGAAAAAAGAAAAAAGAAAAAAAACTGAAAAAAACTGAAAAAAAATCTTCACCGATCAAAAATGTAAAAAAGAAAGAAAGCGGCCGCTGGACCGTGCTTGCACGTCGTCGTCGTTGTCGGCGAATGAGCGGGAGAGAGGCAAATGGATTTGCAAGGCTTCATCCGTTCAATTTTTATGCTAATCTCGTTGTTATTCTTTCGGTTCTTTTTTTTTTTTCTTTTTTGTCTTGGCTCGACGGAACAGAGAGACTAGTCGGTGAGAAAGTAGCGGCTTGCATCGTGCATGGGGCACACAAGTCCCAGCCTTTTTTTCGGCGGGCGAGGCGGGGGTCCAATGGCGGGGGGTTTGGGTGATCCAGCGGTGACCAGGGGGCGAAGGAGGGGTCCATTGGTCCGTCACTTCTGCTGGCACTAAAAGCTGCCAGATGGCTGCCAACTGGCTGCCAACTGGCTGCTGCAACTGGCTGCTGCAACTGCGATGTTGTGGGCCGCCAGGCACGTTTTCAGGGTTGCATCGAAGAAGGTCCCAAGCCTCATGTCGGATGACTTCTACGCCTTTGAGAAGTCACAGCAAGACTTGGCGGGTGCGTCGAGGCGTCTGCAGAGGTGCACAGCTTCTGTTTGGAGGGCTCGACGATTCGAGAAGAACGGGCGGTTGCTTGGATGTGGACATGGACGTGAACGTGGCAGATGCCATGCAGATGAGCGCGGGGCAACAGGAACAAGAAATGGACTCTCGACAGGGCGAGGCAACACGCACGGCAAGGCGGTCCAAGGATTCACGGGTGCGAGAGAAACACTAGAAAAAGCCTGCCCGCATGAAGAGTCAATCAGGACTCTCAGAAGTCTCGGGACTCTCAGGGCCGGCGAGCAGAAAAAGCAACCACGTTCGACGAGACGGTAGACAAGACCACCAAAAACGGGAGGCGACGACGACGGCAGACGACGGTGAGGAGGGAAAAAGAGAGGCCATTCGGGCGCCGTGTCACCGTCAAATAATGTCGACCAGGTAAGACCTGCGCTGGACTGTGGAAATGTGATGATGATTTGCTGCATCTGGCCACATGAAACTACATGTGTAGTGCATATGTGCGGGTATGTACGGAGTAGGTAGGTATGTACATGTGTGTTTGTCCATCCGAAGATCCAGAAAGGCATGGGCGGGTTCGCCATCAGGATACCGACAGAACGGAGCAGCGTGAAATGCAGATGGGCCTGCTGGGCCTGCTGGGCATGCCGATGGGACATGATGATGGACATGATGGCGACACGGGCTGGTAGTGCGTACGCCAGCAGCGCCGTCTCAAGTGCCACCAGACAGTCCAACTGTTGTATGACGAGCTGGATCTTGGGAGCACAAGCAGCCTGCCCCTCATCGTCTGTCTCCTTGTTGCATCGTCTCATCATCTCGTCGTGCCGCATCGGCTCCATGTGATGTGTCATGGACACCTGGACGATCCTCTTTATCACATCATCATCACCACCACCACCAACACCACCACCGTTTAGCCGCCGCTGTGCGTGCGTACGTTGCGTGCGCCCCTTGTCCGCTGACTGTACCTAGCTGTGAGCCGTCTGAGCTTACTCGCCGCCTTTTTGCCCAGCTATGCCTCATGGGAAGTTTGTGCCGGGCTTTCCTTCCGTTTGAGGCGCGCGGGACTGAAAAGTGGCGAGACGGGGCCAGGCGGGGCCAGGCAGGGCCAGACGGAACAAGCCGCGCTGTTTTCTTCCTTCTTCCACTCGAGACTCGAGACCGCAACTCTCGACTACACATGGACACATGGACTTGAATACGACTCTACCACTTCATCAGTGCCACATCTGCACTCGACGACACCTCTGCAGCCATCTCTGCGCCGTCATTGATTCCACAGCCTGTTGACGACCAGATATCAATGCAAGCTGCCAGTCACCAGTCACCAGTCACCAGTCACCGACCAGGAACATTGCAGCCTTCCCAAACTTGTTATTCATATGCCGTGCAGATATTAAGTTGACATAGTGCAGCTGTTTCGGTTGCACCGCTGAGGAATTCTGTGCACCCTCTACTCTCTCTGCTTGTTTGTTCCATTTCCCGTCTCTTCCGATTCCCTCCCTTCCATGGCCCCCAAAGGGCCTGAGTCAATCGAGGTCATTGATCAGATAAGAGGGAGGACAAAACCAGAGGTACAAAACAAAAGGGGGAAAAGGGGGGCAAAACAAAAAAAAAACATTCCTCGGCGCCTGCACAGCGTCCGATTTTACCCATGATGATCCGTCCCGTCTCTCCGCCAAGTCTGCGGACATTGGCTTCGTCCTCGTCTTATTCGCTCCTCTCTGTCTGTCGGCGATTCCTCCTTGCGCATCGCACACTTCTCATGTCACAATCCATACCGTCGTCTTACCGCTTTTCGGCCAAGATGCACTCAGCGTCTCTGCCGCGGCTGCCTATATTTGAGGCTATAGCCAAGCACGAGCCCGAGTCGACGGCCGTCATTCATTCCGCATCGGGAAGACGCTTCACCTATGGCGAGCTTCTAGGTGATGTTTGCCGGGCGAGAGAGCGTTTCGTGGACGCGAGTGGGAAGAAGGACTTGCAAGGGGAGAGGATAGCTTTCTTGGTAGAGAATAGCTACGACTATGTGGGTGAGTGACATGAAAATTGATGACATCGTTTTCCAGTCCTGTCTATTTTCCGTCTTCTCAATGGCCCCCCTTTTTCATTCGTTCTTCTCTCCTTCTGCCCAGTGTGTTATTTTCCATCTTGGAGAGGCGGTCTGTCTAAATAAATGAAAAATGACGATTCTCATATTGTCTTCCCCCCCCACCAGTGACGCTGCTCGCATCTCTTGCGGCGCGGTCCATCGCAGTCCCCATGTCTCCTGCATTTCCAGCTCCCGAGCTACAGTACATCCTGGACCATAGCCAAGCCTCACTCCTCGTGTCCTCGTCCAAGTTTGCACCCAAGGCACATCAGGTCCTTGCCACGCCCTTAGAAGCCAAACCCGTGCATCTGGAGCTGCCAAAGCATGTTGGCGGCCAGCAGCGGACACAGGACGATGCTGTTACGCTTCAAGACTCCGACCCGGGAAAGGCCGGACTCATGCTCTACACCTCGGGGACTACAAGTAGACCGGTATGTCTGTGAAGAAAACACGTTACAATAAAAATGGAATAAAAGGATACAAATTCGCATGGTTTCCTTTTATTTTATGTTTATTTTCTTTCCTTCTTTCCTTCTGTCCTTCTTTTTCTAGTCCTTCTCTAACCCAGTTATGGCAGAAAGGAGTGTTGATACCGCAATCCGCCCTCACGGCTCAAGCTCAGTCACTCCTCCAGGCATGGGAATACACTTCCTCCGACCACCTTCTGCACGTCCTACCACTGCACCACATCCATGGAACCGTCAATGCGGTTATCACGCCCCTCTTCGCCGGCTCTTCCATCGAGTTTATGTTTCCCTTCAATGCAGATGCCGTATGGAACCGCCTCGCTATGCCGTATCTCCCCACCGACGACGGCACCACCAACGGCACAACTGATGTCAAATCCTCCTCTTCGTCGTCTCCGTCCTTTTCCTCCTCCAGACCAAAAGTCACATTCTTCACCGTCGTACCAACAGTATACAGCCGCCTCCTCTCCGCCCACAAGAGTCTATCCCCTCCTCTCCAACAAGCTAGCCGAGAAGCCATCTCTCCGCAAAACATGCGCGTCAACATCTCCGGATCCGCCGCGCTGCCCACCCCTGTCAAATCCGCCTGGCACGACCTCTCCCACGGCAACGTCCTCCTCGAGCGGTACGGCATGACAGAAGTCGGCATGGCACTCTCCTGCGGGCTCGCCTTCCCCGACCGCGTCGACGCCAGCGTCGGCTGGCCCCTGCCGTCTGTCCAAGCCCGCCTCGTGGACGTCGATACCGGCCACGTCATCCCCCCGGGCCAAGAGCTCGACTCCAAGGGCCGCCCGCGGCCCGGCGAGATCCATCTCCGCGGCCCCACCATTTTCCAGGAATACTGGCGCAATCCCGAAGCCACTGCCTCGGCATTCGTCTCCGACCCCGACAACGACAACAGCAACCAAGGACCGTGGTTTAAAACCGGCGACGTAGCCATCCGCCAACCCGTCCCCTCCGCCTCCCACGCCCAACCCTGGACCCAAGGCCCCCTGTACTTCATCCAAGGCCGCCTCACCGCCGACATCATCAAGACCGGCGGTGAAAAAGTCTCCGCCCTCGAAGTCGAGCGCGAGCTCCTCTCCCTCCCCCAAGTCGCCGAGGCCGCCGTCGTCGCCGTCCCCAGCGGCAACTGGGGCCAGAAAGTCGCTGCCGTCGTCGTCCTCGACACGTCCGTCACGCAGAAGTGGTCCCCGCTCGAGATGCGGCGCGCCCTGAAATCCCGGCTGGCCGGCTATAAGATCCCCCAGGTCATGAAGGTGGTGGGATATATTCCCAGGAATGCCATGGGCAAGATCAATAAGAAGCAACTCGTGAAGGAGATGTTTGCGGAGGAGCACAGCGAGGATGAGACGTGAAGAAAGGGGGGTTCTACGTTCCTAGCTGGTGGGCGCTTTGAAAACAGAGTGAATGTAACCAAAGTTTTTTTCTTCTTCTTTTTTTTTTAAATTATATATATATGTGTGTGTGTGTGTGTGTGTGTGTGTGTGTGTGTGTGTGTGTGTGTGTGTGTGTGTGTGTGTGTGTGTGTGTGTGTGTGTGTGTGTTTGGGTCTATCCTGACATTACTGGGAGATCTGGATCAACTTATTTTCAATGTATATACTTTTGAATAAACCACGAAAGCATCGTGTTGACGTCACCGACTCTTGCAAAAGCGGCCGTCACCTCAATTTGCTGCGAAACAGAGACCACGTGTGATTTGCACCATGAGCAGCAGTTTGTTTACGTGTATCAAGATACTGGCCAGATGACGCAAAATCTAACTCTTATTCAGTTCATTTCAGGTCACAGCATGTGGACATGCCCTGTGCGAGGAGCTTGCGCATGTCTGTCTCAGTAGAAATCTTCGTGTAACTTCCTTGCAAAACGCCGCTTTATAAACATAGACCATATCTTTTGCAATGCGCAATATAGACTCTCCATGCAGAAACCCTCTCCCGTCTTTTGTAATCATGTGGCATCTTATTCGATGCGTGACAAGAGCATACCATCCACCAACAACCGACCACCGCCAATGAGTGTCCGATTTTGACTGTTGAACCTGTTGTCGGCTTCGGGACAACAATAGAGCAAAAGAAAGCAAAACGCGTGATTCGAAGCAGAATTCTTCGTCCGTGTCCTATCTCCGCTCATTCTCCTATCGAGACCTAAAGGTCTTCTCTCCACCGTGATGCTGGTTTTACACAGTATACTTGGCTTTTGCTCTCGTGCTTCCCGCGTGCGCACTATCCGTGTGGCCCGAGAACTCGACCTCTGCGTTGGCGGGGAGCTCGAGAACTTCTTTGAAGCGGCGACCGATAGACATGAGAATCTCCTTGCCCTTCTCCATGCTGCGACCCTTCCCGCCGGCGACATCGCCATCACCACGGCCAGGAATGCTCTTGCCAATGGTACGAGTCCACACACCGATACGATAGAAAGCCTTGCGGACGTTGACAACAACACCCATGACTTCACCATCATCCTCATCCTCCAAGGTCTCGCCAATAGCACTCATCATGACCTGCAGCCACAAGCGGTCGACATCGACGTTTCGCTTTTCCTTGTATTGGTAGGACCATTTACCGCCATGCTTGTTCTGGGGATCTTCCCACTCGGGCCGCACGCCAGCCTTGAACAAGTGATAGTCGGACTTCAAGGCAAGTTCGGAAACGGGGGCAACATTGTTCTGCAAGAAGATTAGACCGTTTACGAAATGCCACTTGATAGTAAAAAAGGGAGAGAGAGAAAGAGAAAGAAAACAAAGGCAGGACGGGATTTAACGCACGTATACCCCCCAAAACTCTTCCACGGAATCA
The DNA here is from genome assembly GCA_018360185.1 of Claviceps lovelessii. Taxonomy (NCBI): domain Eukaryota; kingdom Fungi; phylum Ascomycota; class Sordariomycetes; order Hypocreales; family Clavicipitaceae; genus Claviceps; species Claviceps lovelessii. The sequence continues at coordinate 25,144 of SRPU01000048.1, forward strand.
AAGGTAATGACTTCCTTGAGCAAGTCGTTCCAGTTGTCGCCCTATTGCGCTTATTAGTCCGTCATCAACAGGTGAGACACTGTTTCGTCCGTGACACTATCTTCTGACCTTTCCACTTGGGGGCTTTGTGAACCACAGTGTCCACTTGTTCTGGAGAGGGTGCTTGACGTTGAAGTTATCCTTATCGTGGAAAACAGTAACAGGCTTATTGCTATCCTTGGCATCGGTGCCTTCGTTCTTGCCGCTGGGAGAGATGGGAATCGTCGACAGGTCAACCTGCAGATCCATGTTTGGTGCTTCAACAGCAGTGGCCATCGTGAGCAGCGATTTCTTTAGAGACGGGAATCGCTTCGGTTTCAAGTTTTCGGCTATAGGGGTTGGACGTGACGATGAGGTGAGCTGGTTGAGCGAAACAAGTTTGATGGTGGGCCCTGCGACACGCCTTGGGTTACGGTGGACCGTTGCACGAGAAAGTAGAGGAGAGAAATAGATCGACTACTTTTCTCGTCGTAGGCTGTGGGTGAAGAAGAAATGTGTGCAGTGCAAGATGCAACTTTGCGCCAGGCAAAACGATGCTCTTTTAGGGATTGTTGTGCGGGCTGAAATGTGACGTGTGGTGGCAGCTGCGACCTGCGATTCGACGAGCGAGCAAAAAAATATCCAAGCCAGGAGCAGGAGCAGGAGCGGTCGGCAGGGTCCATGTGCCTTCTTCCGCCGGGGAAGCGATGCCTTGAGTTTGAGGCAGCAACAACAGGCACCAGACACATTGGCCTACCCTGCACAGAATTTCCAGCTTCCTCATGTTTAATCTCTCCCAGGTTTGCCCCTACGCCATTAAAACCCGATCCGATGATCCGATAAAAGGCTTATCAAGTAAAATTAGCAGAGTGGTTTGGATCCAACAACGCCTGTCACTTGGAACTCATGTCTTAATTTTCGAATTCACCCCTGGTAGCAACAGACGTAAACGCCGACAACTTAAACAACCACCACTCGCATAATATTGTACAGCTCTCTAGTTCGGCATCGTCCACCTTCGATCATTCCTCATAGTCTCGACCTGGCTCCTAAAGTACCCCCCCCCCCCCCAAAAAAAAAAAACATTTTCTAGATCATCATCTCTTACTTTTTTGCGCGGTAGAATTCGTACTGGCTGCGGGCGCGCTTGGCTTGACCATCAGTGAACTGCCTGCGACAATTGCCATAGGCCATGAAGTTGTGGACAGCATCTTTTCCAGGAAGCTTGGGACAAGTATCCATCTTCTCGTCGCAGCTCCAGGTCTGCTTGCAAGCAGGAGTGTCGGCAACCATGTCGCCGCTGCCGGTGCAGCCGCCCTGAAAAGTATGAAAGAGACCCAGCCAATGGCCGACTTCGTGAGTAGTCGTCTGGCCATTGTTCATAGCATCACGCCGGATGACACAGCCGTCCAGGATGAGAGTCTTGCCGCTGTTGCCACCAGTTGTGGGGAATTGACACATGCCGGTAATCGTTCCAGTTGAGCTCTGGAGCACGGTGTTGACGTAGTAAAGGTTGAGAGTCCTGTAGTTGCCCTTGCGGAGCAGCTTCTTCATGGCCAATCCATCCTTGCCGCTGGCCCAACCGATGTTGACAGTGTAGTCAATTTTCCTCAAGGAAAATTGGAAACCCATATTCTCGTAATTCTTGTTCAGAGTAGTGATCATGGCGCGAACTTCTTTGTTCTGCGTCTCGCTGTAAGCGTTTCTGATGGTGACGACTGACAACGTCACGTATATAAAAGGGAAGCGAAGACCTACTTTGGGATATTCCTTCTTATTCGCAGCGACAACGTGGACATACACAGGAACGTGGATTTCGTCAAGAACAGCAAAGCTGTTGATCGAGATTTTGGACTCGTTCCGGGCCATTTCTTGTGCGACTGCAATATGCTCCTCGGTAGGCTCAGGAGCACCACACTCGCCCTTGTTGGTCACAGCCACGCCTAAGACCATAGAGATAATGGTACAGGCGAGAAGAAAGATAGCCTTGCGCGTCATGTTGACCCTCGAGTTAACAGAATGTAAGACGGAGTCGCAGGATATGGAGAAAAAATCCGTTACTCTTTGCTGATCGTCTTTGACGAGAAGAACAGGCCCTTAAACCTAGACTGATGAGATTACGCACACAGCCGCCGCAACACGAGTTCCGGATTTGTTCATGATATGGTGATGTTTCGACGATATCAATGTATTTCATCTGGGTTCGCAAGGCCGACATTGCTCTTCGGAGAGCCTAAGTCCTCAACTGCATCAACCGCGGTCATAGTCCAAATCCGAACCGTCACTGGCTGCATTATGAAATGGGACAGCTCGGAATTGCATCCATAATGGAGCCACGACCAGCTCCGTCATGTTTTCGCTAGATTTTGCGCCATGTGTACGATATGGGCTGAAAATTCTAGGGCTCAAGAAGCCGAAAAGTCTCGGTCAGTGTTCATCAGTGTAAAGAGGCGTTTCTTGGACTAGACGTTTGAAGAATAACGAGTACTTTTTCGTTGGTGGCTTCGTAGAGCATGTGTCATGGCTATATAATGCCCTGTCAGATTTCGCTTCAAACGATCCCCCAGACGGCGATTGGCCGGGGGGGGGGGGGGGCGCAATAAACAACCAAGGAATTACACGCTGTAGAATTGACCGAGGCCGAACTGTGTCTCGTTATGTGCCGAACTGACAATGTCATTGTGGCTGTTAGCCGAATAAGCTTTTGTAGAGAAGGCTTGTCCTATGCGAAAGGCCACACGATGCCACAGAATCGGGCTCGGAGCGACGAGAACATCACGGCCACGTGCTCTAAATGTGTGTCCTCTATCCGAATAGGTATCCCTGGGCTGTGCACAGCGATGGCTTGATTTCGTCGCGTTGTTGCTCCTTTCTGGTCCGTCCGTGGCTTGAGGTGGCAGACGCAAACTAAACCGCGTTGAGCGAAGCCGCGAGACAAAGGCTTTTCTACCAATGTCCAAAGCTGAAAGTCCATGCTTGTGTGCATCACGCATCTGACCCACGGCATCTGATCCGCAGTATCCGACCACGCTCTTCTAGCCGAGTTCTTTCGCCATAAGAACATCGAAGCTTGGACTTGGGTACCTTGCGACAATCAGTGTCATTTGCGGAAATGGGGGTTCCAACCATTGCGTCAGACCAAGTTGGCAAGTCTTGTCTGTCGGGCATGTGGCGTTGGAGAAATTGTCCCGCCGGAGATCAGGTCCCGCCTGAACGCAGGACAACTGTGCGGGCAGTAACAAAAAAAAAAGTGATAAAAATGATACTCAAACCCGAAAGAAAGTATCGTAATTTTTGTGATGCACAAGTGACCTTGAAGTCGTGAGATGCGAGGCAGTTCTTGGGTGAATATGGTTCGCATGCAGTGATCAGAACAGCCGAGACTTGTGGGCAACTCAATTGTGCTCTTAAAATGAATAGGGTAACAACTATATAGTATGTAATAAGAGCCTGAGCTGCCACTCAAGGGAAGCTTCCGTAGCTCAGTTGGTTAGAGCTTCGTACTAATAAACGTTAGTGATGCGGAGGCCGCAGGTTCAAGCCCTGCCGGGAGCAAGAATCGTTCCACGATGCTTTCCTAATTCGTTTTTTTTGATCTTTTTCTCTTGGACTCCACAATGTTTTGTTCCCTCCCCTTCTTCTATTTTTTTCCGAATCCTTTTTTTTTGGACTGTTCAGGTATTGGCATCTGTCGAATTGAATCTGTGTGTTTTCCTTTTCGGTCGATATGAGCATCCACTATGCAACATCCATCTAGCCTGGCTCTGCTTAGTGCTATCTGCGGGGTATAAGAGACATTTGGTCATACAAGGCATTGGGACTCGAACGACACGGAGACAGAGTCACAGGAAAAATTTACATTCTACCGTACCTACTTGGATTCGGCTTCCATACACTGAGCATGTCGGCGCCCCGTCCAGCTTGATAAGAACGGTTGGGCTTGAGGTACGCAATCCGCTTGAAGGGACCGTCGACCGCAGCCTCCTCAATATTGCCTGGCTCATGGATGATGCCATCTTTCCCCTCCACCAACAGGTTCCAATGTACTCCTCGAAGGCCCCATGGAGGACCAACTGCATCGAGATCCTTGTACATAGGAAACTCCAGACACACAAGCACGCCGCTCGGGGCGACCAGTTCCGCCATTCTCGTGGACCAGTCCTTGCGCATCTCAGGCAGCAATGCGCAAAGAAACTAATGGAACGGATCCGGCATGATCAGCTAATTCCGCCGTAAAAAAAAAAGACCATGTTGCACCAAAACATGGGAGAAAGAAAGAGAGTATTGTCTCTTTTCTTGTTCCACAAATCATACCGTGTAATCGTAAATGAGATCGAACCCTCGCTTCCCATCTTCGTCGAGCAGAGCCTCCCAGTCGCGATTGAAAAAGTCGGCTGCAATAATTTGGACAGAACCAGGCTGCGTTTCAAACTTACCCTCGCGACCGTAGTTGTAGTCCTGCGGGCTGTCGAGTTCCTTCGCGGCATAAACGCGTGCGACTTGGGCGCCCTTGGAGGAGACTTCGAGACCGTAGACGTCGAAGCCATGCAAGGCGAGCATGGCTACGTCGTAGCCCCGACCGCAGCCCTGAAGGACATGAAAAGTTGTGTGAGCATAGGTGCTTTTTGTGAGTGCCGCGGGACTGAACAACTTGCGAAGAGAGAAGAGGAAAAAGGAGAGAAGGAGGAAAAGGGAAAGGGAAAAAAAAAGGGGGAGAGAGAGAGGCATTGAAAAATAGCTGTCGCGTACTCACAGGAACAAGGGCGCGAGGCCTTCCACCGTTGGGAGCGACAGCGAGGGGCGCACGCAGCGCCTCCGGCTTGGATTCTATAAAGTCGATGAGGGCCGGGGAGGGCATGCCTCGGTCCCAGAGGTCGTTTTCGTCAGATTCCCAGAGGTCAGTCCATAATGCGGTCTGCTCGTTCCGAAATCTAGCGGTCCAAGGTGATTCGTCAACTGGGCGATTGCCTAGGGCAATTTACAAGACGGAAAATGACAGGGGCGCGAAGCCCAAGAGAAAAAGTACCTGCCCGCAAAATGGGAGATGAGACGACCTGGTGGATTGGGGACGGAGGTGGACATGACTGTCAAAACCAGGGTTCTGGATGCCGCTCTGTTGGGATTGGTTCAAGTGCTCGACGAGTGCGTGTCTCTCATGATACTGCGCCTGTGCGGATTGCGAAAAGTTGACGAAGCGGCAGGGCAGCCGCGTCGGTGGTGGTGGTCAGTTGTCGTGGCGTTACAAACTCGTATCGAGGCCAAGGCGTGCGTCCAGTCCCCTGGTCCTGGACAGGATCCTGGCTTGTCAGGGTTAACGTGGGTTGACGTGGAGACGGAAGACCAGGAGACGAGAAACCAGGAGCAATGAAATACAGGGCCTGTCGTGGGGCTTTATTTTCATTTGCCAGTCATCAAGATTCGAGGTTCGAGGTTCGAGATTCGAGATTCGAGATTCGAGATTCGAGATTCGAGATTCGAGATTCGAGATTCGAGATTCGAGATTCGAGATTCGAGATTCGAGATTCAGGATTCGAGATTCGAGATTCGAGATTCGAGATTCAGGATTCAAGGTTTAAAGAATCAAGGACTCTTGCCCTGGAAATGACGTGGGCCTTTCTTGACTGCTTGTGAAAGCGTTCTCGCAACGTAGGATGCAGGTCGGCCCAATGCGGAATTCTTTGCTGGTTTGGCGGTGTTGTTGAAGAGAGGCCGTTTGAAACGCAACGACGGCCGGGCTGTTCATGATGACGCAGGATTAGTTACCTTCAGTGGACGGGCTGTGGCTTCAATGTTTTCTACTTACCACTTAGTACTCACAGTGGGTCTCCCGTAGATACTACTAAGTACTAGGTACTTTAGGGATCTAGGGCTACTCGGTAGGTATGTACCCAGTACCTACTGTACCTACTACCCACGGCAGCTCGAGAGTCGGCTCTTGCGACCAGCTGCCGGATGATTTGACACACAAGCGCGGACAGTCCCGTCGGGATGGCGCTTCCTTCCTGAATCATGCCAGCCACGGCCTCCAACTCCACTCCATCTGAACCGTCTGGATTCTGGGGAGTCGAAACGGGGACGCCTCCGTGGGGATAACGAGAGTTGTCGAGTTCAAAAGCGGAGCCGCGGTGCGTTGATAGCGGACGCGGCGAGTGACTAGAGCCATCAATGATGTTGGGCACTCGGAGATGTGGTTGGGGTTTCAATGTTCATTACCTCAGTAGGTAGGTACACATGCGCGCACTGCACCGCCCTCATTTGTGTCCAGTCTGGTACATGTACCTATACATGTACATGTACTTGATTCCCCTATGCTGGCTGTTCCATGATTGTTGAGGCAAGTGCTTCCCTGAGCCCAGGCACTGACCAGTTGACGCCCCCTTGAGATTGGTTCTAACTTCTAAGTGGTCAATGGTCTTTCTTGCTTGCCTGCCTGCCACATGCAACGCCCGACCACCAGCTGCCAGTCACCAGCCACCGTATTGTTTTGCCATCTGATGTCTGCTATTGCGACTTCCCACCACCGATCATCAACGACTCGATCCTAGCTGAGACATTGTCAGGAGACGGACGTCTGGGCGGTCAATTTTGACTTTATTTTATCCCTCCCGCCTCTGTTTTTCTTTTTCTTTTTGCCCGAGGAGATTCCAGCATCCACCGACTGGCCGCCAATAGCTCATAATCATCTAAAACCACAACTAGGGTCGGGGTACTCGCTTGAGGTGTTTGTTTTCTTTTCTTTTTCTCCCACCCTGTCCTCTCTCGTCTCCCTTTCGGCGCACTTCCGAGACCGTTGGTGCTACACAATCTCCACGCTGCTCGGCTTGCTCTCTGACAATGAGTCTGTAGATCCAGACAACCAGACACCCAGAAAATCAGACTACACATCAGACATCGTTTATTCACAAACTTCCCTAACTGTCATCACTGCCAGGCTGACTATCCCTCCGGAGTCCGCCTTCCATGCCGACGCGGCGGCATCAATGGGCTCAATTCCCTGATTCGAGGGGGCTGAGAGACGAGTACGACGATTATACATATTATGACACTCACGGCTATAGCTGCTCCGTGCCGCTTGATGCCCAGCAGCCTCGACGCAGGTCCCGGTCGAATCGCGCCTCTATCCGGACGTCTAACACGGACGCTCTCACAGAGTCCACCTTCAGCCCCCACTCGCCCACAGCTTCAAGCATTGTTGGAGCCACCCGAGGCCTGGCTCCCAGACCGCCTTCTTACCAGCATCCAGGATTGTTTTCGACGACGTTGGCACATGCACATGCACATGCACATGCACATGCTGGTGCTGGTGCTGGTGCTGGTGCTGGTGCTGCCACTGCCTCTGCTCCCTTTTCTCCTCCCCTCTCCTCCCCATTCGACGCCTTTAACTTCCCCCAAGAAGCTGTCATCAACTTGCCTCAAGATATGTCTCGTCGACAAAACTACCCGTCGTCGGTTGAACAGAATCAGGAAAGAGCTTTCGAATCCACAGCGACGTCATTCCCCGCAGGCCTAGATGTTTCCCTAGTCCCACGGACTAGCCATCGCCGCCAGCCACACGGCCATTACCCAGCGTCACCTTATGAGCACTCGAGCTTCAGCACCGATTACATCTCGCCGCCTGCACGACAGTTTCAGTTCGTGCATTCTTCCCGACTTACTGAGGATCAAGAGATGGATCCCGAGACCAATTATACCACGCGACGTGAAGAGAATTCAAACTTCACCCCACAACACGTACATGATGTCATTCAAAGACAAGGCATTGTTGCGCCGCAGGCACACACCCTGCCTGAAGATATCGCCATGGCATCGCAACAGCGGCAACCACTCAATGATCAATCAGAGCGCCACAAAAAGTTCGCAAACGATCGTTCACCCCTCCAGAGGCTTGAACTGACGCTCGACAGCATGACCAAGGAGGAAAAGCGAGCCAGAGTACAAGCCGCTGAGCAACGAGCTAGGGATCGAGCTGCTAGAAGAGCAGCCGAGGCTTGCACGAATCAACCCGTTAGCGTGCACAATCGGCAAGTATCGTCCGAGCGTCAGGCTCATGCTCCGACCTCCAGTGCGCATTTCTCAACGCCTCGCACCTTTGAGTCGCCTCCAAGGCAGTCCGACCCACGAGAGCAACCTTATCTGCAACACCAGACCCAGCATCAGCCACATCCCCAAGAATTCGTCCGTCAAACCAATGTTTTCGAGCGCAGTCATGCTGCCGCTTCCCCCCCAGTACTTCTGCGCCATGAAGATGACGAGCGGGAGTTGGCGCAGCCACGATCCAATCTGCCCAGGCGTAATTTGAGTTTTCGGGAGCGTACAGCACCAAATGAACAGGAACCTCGAGCCAAGGATGGAGCCTTCACAGATCAACCAACTGCTTTCTTTACGGGTGTTAACACCGGTGTCTTGTCAATGGATCGAACTGAGAGCAACAGGCCGCGAACGGAGTTCTCTCAGGACCACAAGAATCCACAAAGAGCTCAAACGAGCCCAGAAACCGCTGCCCCTGGTGCCTCGAGGTTACCGGCTACCCGCCGACCACATGCAATTGCAGTTGCCAAGGACAAGGAGCTTCCTCCGATTCCAATTCCGGCGTCGCATCAACCACATGGATTGATCCCACGCCGTGCCACTGAGCCAGTTTATGAGAGAGACTATGGGTCCGATGAGCAGCACATGTCGCATGAAATGCTAGGTAAATCTCTCAGAACGCCTGGTCGCAACCCAGAATTGGAGTCTGGGGATATTGCGACTGCTGGAAGACCACTGGAGCGGCAAGATAGGGATCACTCGATAGACAGTGCGCCCCAGCATCGGGTCTCCAGGATGATCTTCAAAGATCCGGAAGAGTTGCGCCCGGGCGAGGGCTTGTACAAGCCACCGGTCTGGCTGGACGAGTATGAGAAGGCCACAGTTGGCTCGTTGCGCGGAAGCTTATTGGACTTGACCGGGAGTCAGTCATCCGTCGCTGACAAGGGAAAGGCTTGGTGGGAAGCTGGGAGCCAAAGCAAGACTACCTCCTACTCATCACGTCCACGCAAGGCTGAAGCATTCGATGGAGAGTACGACGAAACGGACGGTATGTGATTTTCGCGACCTGTTTGAGAAATGCCCTTGCTCATCTCCTTCATCTCCTAGCTCCTACTCGCTTCAAACCGCCACTATATCTCAAATGCGGGCCCCTTTTGAAATACTCTGGTATCCGTCACGAACGGATTCCCATCAGGGGCCCAACAGACAGTGCTGTGCCTGACCGAGAATTTTGGCGTGGCAGCGTCATGATTGTAACGCGTGATGCTGAGTCTTCTTATGATATTGCGCCCATGCTCCGTCTATTTGTGCAGGACATTGGTCTACTTCCCGCACCACCGCACCAGATCAATGGTGATCTGCCGGCAGAATATGTCGATCCGATTGCTGGTCACCCGAAGTTGGGTCGCAGAGGAGAAACACTATACGTTCGCCCCGTTGAGCATCTTGAGGAAGCCAAAGACCTGTCCCTCATTGAGACTGACAAGGGACTGTTTGAGAGGTTCAGAAGTCCGACCGACATGCCTGCTGCGAATGGCGGCACCGAGCTGCCACAGTCATTCGCTGGACGCCAACGGCGTATTCCGACGGACGGCGAGAAGATGCAAAAATTCAAGGATGTTCGAGGTTTTAGGCTTCATGCCGAGCGCGGCTGTACCTTTTGGAGGTTCAACATCGAAGTTGAGCTGCAAGAAAAGCAGCAACGCATCGCGTACCGAATTAATCGAGGCCCGTGCATGGCTTTCTGGGTTCCTGCGCGGGCACATGCCATGAACATGATGTTCCACAGCTGCAACGGATTCAGTGCTAGTGTCAACCCGGACAACCTTAGCGGCCCGGATCCAATGTGGCGAGATGTTCTCAACAATCATCAGTCGCAGCCTTTCCATGTGATGATTGGCGGAGGTGATCAAATATACAATGACTCGGTGGCTCAAAAGTGCGAACTGTTTGGCGAATGGCTTGATATCAGATCCCACCAGCAGAAGCACGGCGCTGCTTTCACGGTCGAGATGCAGGATGAAATGGAGGAGTTTTACCTCGGCCGCTATTGCATGTGGTTTTCTCGGGGACTTTTTGCTTTGGCCGCATCGCAGATCCCCATGGTCAACATGTATGATGACCATGACATCTTCGACGGATACGGATCCTACCCTGACCATTATATGAAGTCGCCCGTGTTTACTGGTCTGGGGGCAGTTGCCTTCAAATACTACATGCTGTTCCAGCAGCAGAGCGTCCTCACCGAGACGCAAAATACAGAGCCTAGCTGGATTCTCGGCGTAGAGCCGGGACCGTATATCAAGGAGCTCAGCCGCAGCATCTATGTGTCCATGGGCGGCAAGATTGCGCTGCTGTCTGTGGACTGTCGCACGGAAAGGTCTGAACACGAGGTCATCAGACCCGAGACGTGGGAGAAGATCACAAACAGGCTCTATGCCGAAGTGCGCCGTGGTCAGGTGGAGCATCTTTTAGTCGTCATGGGAGTTCCTATAGCGTACCCACGACTGGTATGGCTCGAAAACATGTAAGTCCGCTGGCTACTCGTCGCCTGTGAACACAGCCTCTGCCCGTAGGCATCGTTCTGATTTCATCTACAGTTTGACATCGAGAATCATGGATCCCGTCAAGGCACTGGGACGCACCGGCCTGTTCGGCAAAGCTCTGAATAATATCGATGGTGGCGTAGAGGTATTGGATGACTTGAATGATCATTGGACCGCCAAGAACCACAAACAGGAAAGAAGTATAATTATCGAAGACTTGCAAGACTTGGCTATTGACAAGAGCTTGCGTGTCACATTGCTGAGGTCAGGCTTTTTCTTTTCTTTTCTTTTTTTTTTTCACACCCCTCTCTCTCTCCTGCAAGTAAAGAATCTAACCCAGATTTTTTTGCAGTGGTGACGTGCATTTGGCGGCCATCGGTCAGTTCTACTCGAACCCGAAACTCAGAGTCGCAAAGCACAAGGACCCAAGATACATGGTCAACGTGATTTCATCGGCAATAGCCAACACACCACCGTCCAACATGTTGGCAGATGTGCTGAATAAGCGCAACAAGGTGCATCATTTTGATTCCAAAACGGATGAAAGCATGGTTCCTTTATTCCAACATGGAGTGGATGGCAAAGCGAGAAACAACAAGCACCTTTTACCACACAGAAATTGGTGCTCAATTCGTACATGGAGTCCAGGGATGACCCCGCCGCCAACACCGCCATTGTCGGCTTATGATAGAAGCCCTAGTCCGCCAGCGGCGATGATTAGCAATCCTCGTCGTGGCCATGTCCGTAGCGGTAGCGGTGGTGGTGCCGGCAGCCTATTTCGACGACTTTCACTCGGGGGACGAGGAGGAAGAGGTGGAATGGGAAGAGAAGGGGCAAGTGCAGAGATGAGTCCAGATGAACAATCAACATCGAGCCGCGTTGATGGATTCCGCACTTCCGTCCGAGGGAGCAAACCACCTGTTTCTGGGGGCATGGGTGGCTTGTTCCGCAGTCTGTCGCGCCGTAACTCGACCAACGCTCCTCGGCCGACGAAACTTGTACGAACACTTTCTCTGGGCAGTGTTGGGAGCAAAAAGAGGGGTATTTTTAATTTTGGACAGCGCGGAAACACTACCAAACCTGATGACGGCGGCATCAACGGACAGTGGGGTGAAGCCAGCGAAGAGGGCGAGGATGACTACTTTGCTGCAAGCCACCAGCAGTATGGCATGCAACCCTCTGGACTACGTGGCGGAGGCACGTATGGTTCATACAATGAATTTTCGGAGGACGATGAGGCTCATTTCACCACGCGGCCGCCACAGAGAGCGTCAACTCTGGGAAGTCAGCCAGCAAGGGTCGATAGAAACGACGCAGAGGAGGAGGGGGAGCCTATGATGCGCCCTCGCCCATTCCACCGAACGCCGACGGGGCTGTCAGTGAAACAGATGCGCAAGGCCGATGAATTCCAAGTGGATGTGGAAGGAGGGCTCGATATCTGTCTCAACGTGGAAGTCAACGCCAAGGACCCAGCGGGAATTACAGTTCCGTATCGACTATTGATCCCGCGATTGCATTATGAGTACAATCCAGCCGAAGATGAGTTACAGCAGCCGACACAATCCAAAACGCAGCAACCAAGCGGCTTCAAGAGGTTCTTAAGCTTCCGAAAGAAGCCGGAGGAGCCAAAGGCGACTTTGCGGCAACAAGAAGGGAATAATGAAGAGACAGATGGTGACGAGAATTACCCTAGTGATGCCAGCTCGGACATGGCACCGCGACGTTGAGAGTTGGCAGCAAAGCCCGGCAGAAGCGGACGGAAGAGACGAATGCAAATCGCAGATTTGGCCTGGGAGACATCTGAGCCACAGTGTATGGTTCCGCTAAGGTCCATTCATTATTATTATTTTTTTCTTTGGGAAGGAAAAGGGCGCCGGACAGGATGATTTATCCCAATATTGGCAGCTAGTATGCATTCAATGGCGTTGAGAAATGATGATGATGGAAACAGCATTTTGGGTATGCCTTCAATATGCCTTTAATACAAAGCCGCCTGGCAGATTGCAGGTACAGGAAATAACAAAGAATCCAAGGACAAATGATGCCGTCATGTCACCAAAATTCAGACTAAACATTTTAAACTTTGAACTGTGTCCCCGCGAAAAGGCCACCAGGATTCAGGAGTCCAGGGCCGATCAGGGGTCCACCAGCAATCTGTCTTGTGGAGTCGAGGAGTCGCGGAGCTGTGGAGTCGTAATGGAGTCAATGATTGGTCCATCAAGCCAACAGGGGGGGGGGGCGTGAGACCTGCCTTCCACGCGCCGCGGAGACTGCATGTGCTATTTCCGCTTCCAGGCTGCAATGGCGAGGCAGCCATCGATGAGACCATGTATTGTTCGTTTATCTTCTTCGTTTATCAAATCGATAACACCAGGTCAAAGCAGATTGGTTCAATACCTCGCCGCATCCTGGGAGACTTATCCCATCCTCTGCGGACTATTTCCCTTTTCCTGTTTATTTCCCTTTCCTCCACCCTCCCCTTTTTTCCCCTTCATTACCCTTTCTTTCACTTCATCCCCACTCTAAAATTATCCGAGTCTCTGATTGGTGCTTTTTTCTTCGTCAATTGAATGGTCATCGGCAGAGGGCACCAACAATCGCGGCCATTCCGAGTCCGGGGCTGCCTATTCTCTTGAGTTTCCCTCTGTCTCTCTCTCTCACTCTCACTCCATCTCTTTGTCTATCTTTCTCCAGCACTCTCCCTTACCCTCGGGCCAATTGCTGGCGTCTGTTACGTTTTATCGACGCACCGAACGTTTCCGCTCGAACGAACCAAACGAAAAAGTCGAACGATTTATTTTTTTACGGTTTTTTTTTACGGGGTTTTTTTTTTTTTTTTTAGAAAAAAAAGAAAACCCTTCTTCTGCTATTCGCGCCTGACGAGGGCAGTGATGGCTTCGACATGTTTCGCTTCTTAGCCATGCCCAAACCGCTCAAGGGTGGCCGTCTGCGCACGCCCACCCAAGCTGTGCTTGCCTGGATATGTGGTCCAGGCAGGGAGGCGGCTGTGACTCTCGCCTTGCGGACAGCTCATCAGATTCGGAGAAACATGGTGCCAAGACGAGTCTTCAGCTTTCCGCACTTCTTGTTTCTGTTCTGGATGGTGATTCTGCTGTGGGGGGAAAGATGGCTGTTTGACAGCAAGGTGCAAAAGTGTGACTGGGGCAAGTGGGAGAAATGGGTAAGTTTGGTGTTGAAAACGGGATGTGGTGAGCGCTGTTTTTCGTGGATGATGGGCTCTTTGAGGGTGATGTCACCCAAAAAATATACGAAAAGAACAATACGCTGACTTGTATATACGACAAATATACTTGTAGCCCAAACAAGCCAATCCTCATCATCTCGTCCTTGTCGCCGATCCTCAAATCACCGATCCGCACTCATATCCCGGTCGTCCATGGCCTCTGAGTAGCCTGACAGTGCTCGTCACGGACAACTATCTGCGGAGAGGCTACCGCGCCTTACAGAGCCAACTGCAACCGGACAGCGTGTTCTTCCTAGGCGACCTCTTTGACGGTGGACGAGAGTGGAAGACAGGACAGGGAGCGCCGTTTGTCGATCCGAAATGGGGCACCAGTCGATCCGCAACGGAAAAGAAATGGGTCAAGAAATGGCACCGCAAATACGGCGATGACTTCTGGATCCGCGAGTACCGGCGCTTCAGTGACATTTTTTTCAAACCATTCAACGCGGGTGGCGGCGTGCCCGGGTCCTACCAGCGAGGGAGGAAGTTGGTGGCCAGTCTGCCTGGAAACCACGACCTCGGATTTGGGGCTCAGATCCAGGTGCCCGTTCGCGACAGGTTCAGCGCCTTCTTTGGCGAGACGAACCGGGTGGATGTGGTTGGCAATCACACGATCGTGTCGGTGGATACCGTGTCCCTGAGCGCAGATACGTCCTCGTACAAGGATTCGCACGACCTGAGGCCTATTTACGGGCCGGTCCACGAATTCCTGGACGAACTGCCAGTGGCGAAGAGAAAGCGAGCTTATGAAGAGCTGAGGGTTTGGCACGGCGTGGACCACGATGTGAAGCTCCGTCACCAGGTCGAAGACGTCTACAACACGGACCTGTCCCGCGTACTCCGGGATCCGGGTCCCGACGTCGTCGCAGACTTGCCCACGATTCTGCTCACCCACGTGCCGCTATACCGACCGCCCGGAACGCCGTGTGGGCCACTCCGCGAACACTGGCCGCCGAGCAAAGCAAGCCGGAAGAAAGAAGGACAGAAGAAGAAGAAGAAGGGGGAAGACGACGACGACAGGACGGGCGAGGAAACGGTGCGCGACGACCGCAATGCCATTAGCGTCGTGGCGGGTTACCAGTATCAGAATGTCCTCAGCGAGTCCGATTCGGTCAAGCTGATCAAGCAGGTCGGCAACGTCGTCCACGTCTTTTCCGGCGACGACCACGACTACTGCGAGCTCGTGCACTCGCCCTCGCAGGGCCACGTGCGCGAAATCACCGTCAAGAGTTTCAGCATGGCCATGGGCATCCCGACGCCGGGATTCCTCATGGTGAGCCTATACAACCCCATTGACGAAAAGGGCAATCCGTTGCCGGGGTCGCCCAAAACGACGCTCCAAACGCACCTGTGCCTCTTGCCGAACCAATTCCACACGTACATGAAATACGTGACCTTTATCGTTGCCTCTCTGCTTCTGCTCTCCATCCGCGCATTCCTCGTGCCCGTGCTGCATCTCACCCCCTTTGCTCTCGAGCCAGAGACCTTTACCCCCTCCTCCTCCTCCTCCGTACTCCCCATCTACAAGGACAAGGCCAAAGTAGAGCCACCCGAATACACCCACACAAACGGGGCCTTGCGGTCCTCCGCGGGCGCAGCATCGGGCGCACGAGGCCAGTATTCTTCCTCCACCAACGGCAGCAACGCTCGCTGGACCTCGAAGAAGAGCCGGCCCGGCCCGCAATGGGGCTGGAATCCCGACCAGAGAAGCAGGGGAGGCGGCGGCGGACCTCGCATCCATCTCCAGGATCCGTTCTACGATGGCGAAAAGTCGTGGAAGTCGGGCAAGAGGCGGCGGGAACTGCAAGTGTTGGTGCGGGAGCTGTGGACGACGACGTGGCGGCTGGTGTGGATGACGGGGTTGTTTTGGGGCTATTTGGCGAGGGAGCGCTGACTGTTACTGCTTGAGACTGGGTATTTGAGGAGTGTGTTGTGTTGAGCGTTTTGTATGTGCGTGTCTGTGTGTGTGTTTTTTTTTTTTCTCTTCTTTTCTCTTTTTCTCTTTCCTTTGTTTTTTTTTTCTCTTTTCTTGTCGTTTTCCCTTTCTCGTTTCATTTTTTTCCTTTCTTTTTCTTCATGTGCCTCCATGCCCATGTCGTTCTCACAATCCATCTAGACTATTGTACTCGCACATGACACGCCATCGTCAGACAGGCGTAAAGCACGCCGCAGGCAGTTGTACCTTTCCACGCCCCTGGGCATCCCATTTCCATGTAGCACGGCCCTTGATTCTTTCTCGTATGGTGCGATGAGGGAGCGGGGTATCCAGCTGGGACTCGGCGGGGTTGTTTCATTGTGAAGAATTTGTGTGTATGTGTCATGATGTTGTCGTGTTTGGGCTACAGTGGGAGGTGTATGTGTGATGCGTGTACGATACACCCCCTCCCTATTTGTTTATGCAGATTTACAGAGGAACGCGATCAGGACGGGCTTGCCCAATGGCATGGCATGGCGTAACGGCACCTGCACCTACAGAGTACTCTGAAAAAAAAAATATCATCGAAAAGAATATATTGAAAAAAAAAATATCATCGAAAAGAATATATTAAAAAGAAAATATCATCGAAAAGAATATAATAAAAAAAAAATATCATCGAAAAGAATGTATTAAAAAAAAATCAAAAATCTTTTACGTATCATGTTTGCATATTTTGTATGTATATGGCAGTTGCACCTTGGAGCATGTGTCAATATGTGTGCATCTGTATACATGGTGTGTGTATATTTTGCCATGGCAGTTGTGTGTCTGGGTCATGCATGACGTGTGTGTGCTGTATATACACGAAAACCACAAGTGCCTTTTCGGAGCAGAGATGCAGATTCGATGCTGTTTATGGAGGTTGATGGCTAATGCAAGTCTCTTGTCTCTCTCTTCCTCGTTTCTCGTTTCTCTCTCTCTTTTTGTTTTTTCCTTTTTTTTTTCTCTCTCCTTTTCTCTTGTATCTTTTTTAGTAGAATTATTACGTTTCTTTACTTTATGTTTCTGATTTGGTCGTCGTCTTTTTTATCCATTTCCCCGTTCCCCTTCTAACAAACACTTCCATCC
>SRPU01000049.1:0-41991 GCA_018360185.1 Claviceps lovelessii
GGGTATATTTATAATAAAAATAATTAATAAAAAAGAAAAAAAAAAGCTAAAAATAAAGAAAAAAAAGTAGCTTTTATAATTATTTCTTTCTTTCTTATATAATTAATAATTAGCTAGTAGTTAGTTTACTAATAGCTAGCTATTAGCTAATATAGCTAATACTATAAAGGTATAAAAGCTAGTAAAAGGTTTTTAATAAAAAAGTAGTAGCTTAAAGGAAATAGTAAAAAACTAATATAATACTTAATAAAAGTTATTAAAGTAATTTATAATAATATATAAACTACCCCTAAGGATAATTTACTACTTTACTATACCTTTACTAACCTACTTTAATTCTTATTTTATAATATACACTTTTCTATAATACTAATTAAGTTTAGCTAGTAGTATATATTTATATATAGTTAGAACTGGTATAGGGCTACTCTAGCTTTATAGTAAATACTATTATAGTTATATATAGGTTTTCCTCCCTACTCTAGGGTTTTTTTTATATAGTTTTAGTAGCAGAGGTACTAGCTATTAGGCTTAGCCTAACTAGAGTATTAATAATAATAATAAAACTTAGCTTAAATTAGTTAGGTACTAAATAATAAAAAAAAGACTTATAAAATAGTTTACCTAAATATTATAATAAGCTATTTATAAAACCTTTTCTACCTATAGGTTTACCTTAGGGAGCTAAAAGCATTACTTATACTAGCCCTAATTAATTATAAATTATAAAGGAACTTAATTATTAAAGATTTATATATAAAGCTAGTTTAAAGATATATTTAATAAATATTAATACTAATAGTATTTTATATTTAAATAATATTATTAAACTTAAGAAAGAAGTTTATATAAAGCTTTTGTTTAGTAATATTTAAATATTAGTATACTTTTATATAGTGCTTAATATAGTTTTAGTCCCCTTAATTTTAGGAATATTATTTATTTAATAAGTATAGGTATTATTTAATTATAGCTAAAGCTATAAAAAGCTAAGACTAAAATATTACTTTAAAAATATTATAATTATATTTTATATTACTAAATTAGTTATATAAAATATAGTTAATAAGGCACTACTCTTAGGGGTTATAATTATCTTACTTATAATAAATAAGGAGAAGTAAATAAAGAGTTAAAGCTATTTAATTTAATAATATAAGAAAAAATAAACTTTAAACTAAAAAAATTAAGATTTTAATACTAATTATTAAAAAAAAAGAATACAATTATAGCGCTTATTTTTAAATAAGCCCTTACTAATTAAACTAATTAACTAAATAATATTACTAAGAAAATCTAGCTATTTTACTATATATAATTATTTAATTTAATAGTAAACACTATATATAAGTATATTAGTTAAAAAGTATATCCCTTTAATAATAAATCTTTCAATAAATTTATCCTTAATAAAAACCTAAAATAAAAAATAAAGAAATAAAATAAGGTTAAAGTATACCTTAATACTAATAAAAAGTATAAGGACTTTATTATAAAATAATTCTTCAAATATTTAAAGGGGTTTTAATTAATTAAAAAAAGATTTAATTAAATATTTTATAAAACTAAAGAATATTTTATTTTTTAAAAACTTAATATTTTTAAGGAAATTCTTAGTAATAAAAAACCTACTTTAAGCTAAAACTTATTTAATATTAAAAAGGTTAACTCTTTTATTATACCCTTTTAAATTATTAAGGTTATTAAGTATTTAGCTTAATAAGTAAGGTTAATTTTAATTTCTTATATTTTTTAAAGAAAATTAATTAAATTATTAAAAAGAAAGTTACTTTATAGTTTACTAAAAGAATTATATAATTTCTATTAAAACCTTTATTTTTTAATTATAAAAAAAGATAAAGGGATTATTTAAATTTTATTTACTATAAAGTATAATAGTACTATTATTTAGAATATAGGTATTTTATAAGGTATTAAATTATTAAATAAGGAATTCTTAATATATAAAATACTTTTACTTATTAACTTTCTCTTAAGGTATAATTAAGTAGAGTTAGCTAATATAAGCTAGGATTTTATTATAATTTTAACTTTTATAAAACTTTTAAGGCTTTACTACTTACTTTAAGAAGCTATAAACTTAATTATATAATTTATTAAAATTATAAAGTATATTCTATTTAATTTAATACTTTATATTTATATGCCTTTTTTTAATAATATTATTATAAAAGAACCTATTAGTATATATAATAATACTAAAATCTTACTTAGAGTCTAAAAATATATTATAAAATATTTAATTAATTTAAATAATATCCTTTTAAACCTTAAACTTATTAATTATATTACTTTTATAATTAAAATTAAATTTTATTAACCTATACCTATTATTATTAGGTATTTCTATAAAATATATAGCTATAAGCTTATTAACGAAAAGATCCTTAAGCTTAAAGAATAAATTACTTTTAAAAATTTAAAGAATATATATTTTTCCCTTAGCTTTACTACCTTTTACTATCTTTAAATACTTTATTTTACTATAATTATACTACCTTTAGTAATATTACTATAGAAAAAAATAGAATAAATATAGAGCCTAGAATATAAAAAAGTAATTAATATAGTAATTAATATACTAACTTTATAATTAATTAATTTAACTAAGAATTATAGAGATATTATACTTATAGTTAATACTAGTAATATTAGCTAGGGTACTGCTCTCTCTTAAGAGTATAAAGGTAAGTAATACCCTATATAGTTTAAAAGTAATATATAGAATAATGCTAAGATTAAATATAATTGTTGAAAATAACAGGGTTATTTACAGGGGATTCCTCACTATTAGTGCTATAATTATAGCGCTTATAGAAGCATCTTATAGAGGGGCTTTACTAGCTAGCAAAGCCAGTGCAAGCCAGCAAGCGTGCGCGCGCGCGCACGGCATAACTATGGAAATCCAACTAAAGGTCACGTGTGTGGAGCTTATAGCTATAAGGTCCCTATAAATCTTTACTTTTTAACCTTTTCTACCTTTCTATACCTATTCTAATAGCTATATAATTAGGCTAATAGCTATTAAGCATAGGGCTAACTTTAAATTAAATTTATAAAGTAACTAGTAAAGCTATAGAGAAATAAATTAAATAAACTAACTAAGCTACTAAAAGTAGCTTAGTTAGTAAAGGTAGTTACCTTGTAATATTAGTTTTTACTATTTTTTATAATAAGAAGGAATTTATAAAGAATTTTAAGACTAGATTCTTTATTACTAAATTTAGGGCTTTCTTTCTATATAATTATTTAAAAAATTAATTTTTAGGTTATATATATTAATTTTTACTAAGTTAACTAATTAGTAAGCATATTAGTAGCTAATTTATATAGCTATAAGTCTATTTTTTTGTTTTTTTATATAAATAAATTTTATAAAAAATAAAAAGTAGCTTATAAAGCCTAGCTAGTAACTAGAATCTACTAATAAGGTTAGTAGGTATATAAGGAAAGAGTGTAAAAAACCCCCTTATAGCTACTAACTATATAGACCATTAGAATCACTCTTACTAGCTGCACACATCTATAAAGTTAGATTAAATATAATTTTTATTAGATATTATTATTATAAATTCTTTAGTAAATTAAATAGTGCTAAAAGCAATGTAAAAGCTTCTATTTTATATAAGATTTAGCTAACTATAGCTTGCTGCAGTGCTCTGCTCTGCAGAGCAGTGGACCAGTGCGTGCACGCTTACTAAGCCCACTACCTTAGTAAGCTGTGCTCTACAGCACCCACGTCAGTTATTTCTAATAATAATATAACTAAATAAAAATATTATACTTTACTTTATACTCTTTATAAACTTTATATTTATTTATTTAAGGTTTTCTTTATTTTAAAGACTAATTTAATAGTACTAAAGCATTAGCTTTAAGGCACTATTTATAATATCTTTAGTGCTATTATTACTTACTAGCTTAGCTATATCCTTCTCTTTAACTTTATAGTTTAATATATTTCTAAAAAGTAAAATTAAGCTATAAATAGGCTATTATAAAAGGGCCTAAGCCTTTTTAATAATTTAAATAAGGTTATAAAAGAAGATATTAAAACATTTATTAACTTTTAGCTTAATAGTAATTAACTTAAAAAGGTAAAAACTATACTTTATAATCTTAAGTTAAGGTAAATTATTTTTTACCTTTAAATATTTAAAAAACTATTTAATTAATTAATAAAGCACTTTTACTACTTAAGAAAAAAGGCTTTAGGGTTTTTTTTTAAAAATAAAAAGCTTTTTAAAAGGCTTATTAATATTATAAAAGGCCCTATACTTATTATAAATAACTTATATAAGTAGTAATTAATTATTAAGGCTATCTATCTTTTAATTACTTATAAAGGTATAAAAGTAATTTATTAGGTAGCTTATTAAAGGTATTATTAAAACAAAATATAGAATATAGTATAAGAAATGCTTTACTATTATAAGGTTTATTAAAAATATATGCCCTAGTACCTATATAAGATTATAATATCTATTACTTTAGGTAATTCTATAAATAAGATTTATATTAATACTTAATACCTATTATTTAATTATAGGTATAAGTATTTTCTAAAAGCTAGGTATAATCTTATAGGCTAGGTTAAAGCTATACTAATATACACTACTACTATTAAAGTTATTTAAAAGTTTCTTAATAATTTAATTACTAGGTTTAGCTTAAGTCTATTTATTATTTATAATAAAGGGCTAAAAATAAGGGGGAAAGTAAGTAAAGCCTTAGCTTAATTAGAAATAAAGAGAATATAAATATTTAAATATAACTTTAAAGTAAATAGCTTTATAGAAACTAGGTATTAGTTTTTAGCATTTATACTTATAAAACTAAGTAGCTTTAATAAAAAATAGCTAAGGTATTTTAAATAAGCTTTTTTTACTAATAATATTATAATTAAATTCTTTTATAAGTAATTAGCCTTTTACCTTATTTATAAATAAAAGCCTCTACTACCCTTTAAAGTAAAAGTTCTAATATAGTAACTTATTAAGAAGAATAAGGTAACTATAGTATAAAATCTTTTTAAGGCTAGGATTTATATTCTTAAATAAAAAGAAAAAGATATTATAATTATATAAAATAAAGTCTTTTAGTTTAAAAAGGGACTTATAGTAAAAATAAATAAAAACTAAGCTATTTTAATTTAAAAACCTTATAATTAATTAGTTATAAAGAATTTTATTTTTCTTTATAATATACACTAGTTTATAAATATATTCTTTACTTAGAAGTTAATAATAAAATAAAATAAGCCTTTTTAAATTTATAGTTAAGTATTAGTTATAAAAGCTTATAAACTTAAAACCTTAAATAGTATTATACTAAATAAAATAATTAGTAGTAATTATATTAAGAAATTTATATTTAATAATAAGAGTTAGTAGGCTTCTTTTATAAATAATTAAGTATGCTAGCTATTATAATAATAAGCTAAACCTAAACCTATTTTCTATAATATAAATAATAATCTTTAAGAACTCTTACTAGTAAATACTACTTATAAGATATTTAATTAAATAGTTACTTATTAAAATAACCCTTCTTTTAAGGAGTATCTTAGAAAATAAGGAATCTTTGGATAAAAAGGTGCCTATACTATTATAATCGTATCTTTATTAATAAATTAAAGTCTAAATTCTAAGCCTTAGTAAAGAGTAATAGTATAAATATTAAGTATACTGCCTTTTAATTAATTGCTAACCTATTATATTTACTAAACCCTATTATTTCTTTATATACTCTATTATTATTATTATAATTATTAACTCTTACTTTTTTTTTCCTTTTACCTTTAGTTAGTAATAAGGCCTAATTTACCTTATCCCCTTAGGAGGGGAGAGCTTAATAATCTTTACTTATATTATTTAATTAAATAGTTTAGCCCTTATATTATACCTTATTAATTATTTAATTAATTATTTAAGGACTTATTTACTAGGTATATATACTAAAGGTTTAACCCTTTTTTATTTATTTTTTTTTCTTTTTCTTTTATTTTCTTTTCTTCTTTTTTTTCTTTTTTTTATTTTATTTCTTCTTTGATTAAATAGTTTATTAACTTAAATTTAGCTTTATTATTCCCTTTTATTTATTATAAGCATTTTCTAATAATAAATCACTTTAATTTTACTATAATATAAAATAAGAAGGGGGATATTAATAAAATAATAAGTATTATATTTTAATTTAAAGTGCTAAAACTAAGTAACTTAATATTTAAAAGGTCTTTTATATTAGCCCCCTTAGCCTCTTTTTCTAAGAAGGGTATAAGGGAATAAGTATTACTAGCTTCTATATACTATCTTTAAGCTTATACCTACTTATAGCTCTTAGACTTCTAAATATAGTTACTATAGGTACTATTATAAATATTTTTAAAGAAGATATATTTATAATATAAAGCACTTATGTACTTACTAAAAGCAGTAATTATCTTAAGATATATATTAGTATAAAAAGAGTAAAATACCTTATTTATTATTCTATATATTTATATAAAAAAGATAGCTTTTATTTAAAGTATTTTATAATTATTATTATAAAAAACCCCTTAGAATAAGTAAGCTCTGTAGAAATAATAATATTACTAAGCTATCTTTTAGTATAAGTAGGCTTTTAAAGTTTAAAATAAATATATAAAACTTCTTTAAAAATATTTTTTTAAGGGGAGACTACTTTAAAGAAATTTATATAATATTATAGCTAATTCTTAAGCTTTTTTCTTTAAATAGTAATTAGAAAGTATATAGAGATACTATTCTTACTAAGGTTAGTGCTACTAAGCACTAAAATCTAAAAAAAATAATAAAACTTAGGAGTTATTAGATCTAACCTTTATAATTTAATTAAATAAATTATATACTATATAGGCCTTAGTTATTATAGAAAAAGTTATACCTTTATTATATGTTATGCCCACGGTGCATCTTATCATTCCAGCCCAAATGTGGATTTCCTCTCTATACGGATTTAGTTATAATTTCTATAGGGATTAGTAGTATATAATTTACATTAGAATACTGTGGATATATCTACATTAGAAATACATTATAGAAAGCTAATACTAATTCCTAGGGGATTTAAAAGGGAATTCTAGCTAGTAGAGAAAGAAAAAGAATAAGTTTTAGCTTAAATATATTATTATTATTATTATTATTGTTACTCTAGTCAGGCTAAGCCTAATAGCTAGTACCTCTGCTACTAAAACTATATAGGAAAAACCCTAGAGTAGGGAGGAAAACCTATATATAGCTATTCCATTATCCGCAGTAAAGCTAAAGTAGCCCTACACTAGTTCTAACTATATATAAATATACGCTGCTAGCTAAACTTAACTAGCATTGTAGAAGAGTATATATTATAAAACTATAATTAGAGAAGGTTAGTAGAGGTATAGTAAAGTAGCAGATTACCCTTAGGGGTAGTTTATATATTATTTTAAGTTACTTTAGTAACTTTTATTAAGCACTAAGTTAGTCCCTTACTATTCCCCTTAGGCTGCTGCCTCCTTATTAAAAACCTTCTACTAGCTTTTATACCTTTATAGCATTAGCTATATTAACTAGTAGCTAGCTATTAGTAAACTAACTACTAACTAACTATTAGTTATATAAGAAAGAAAGAAATAATTATAAAAGCTACCCTTTTCTTTTTATTTTTAGCCTTTTTTTTTCTTTCTTCCTTCTTTATTAATTACTTTTATTATAAGTATACCCCTAATTCTTTTATTATAGTAATACTACTATATTGCTACCTCTAACTAACTATAGTAATAATAAAGATGCTATTTATAAATAAAATTATTACGCTAGGGGTAAGTGCTAATCCTAACCTAATATACTACTACTGCTAACCTATAGTGTAGCTAGGCTAGCTAAAAAACTAGCCCTATAAGGCTTACTTAATATAAGCTAGAGATATTAAAAAATAATACTATTATACTAAAGGTTAGTACTCTCCCTAAGCCTATATTACTACTATCTCTAATCTATATAAGTACTAGTAGTATATACTTTAAGTATATAAAAGTAAAAAAAACTTATTTAGGTATAAGTGCTTTACCCTTTATTTATATTAGTAGCTAGTTAGTAGCTAATTAATACTATAGCTAAACTAAAATATTATATTATATTAGAAGACTATTAAGTAAGTAATAAATATATAGAACCTCTATACCTTTAAAGAGCTTATTAATATAAGTGCGCTATAGTTTAAATATAGTATTATTATAGTGCTAGTATAGTGCTAACTTAAAGGTAGGCTAGAGAGTATAATACTATTTAAAAGAAGGTATAATAACTTATAAAGAAGGTAGGGATAGCTACTATAGTAGTAATATAGCTATTTAGTAATATTATAGTAGTTTTAGCCTTAATTTTAATTAAGGGTAAAATACTACTATAGGCCTACTATATTACTAATACACTAAAGAAATATAATAATATTCTATAAAAGGTTTATAGGCTTTATCTACTTATAGTATAGGGCTATACTAATAAAGAAAAGAAGGGGGTAAAGAAAAAGGGGGAGGAGGCTAATAATAAAGAGTAGGGTTAAAGCTAGTATAGGTATGCTATATTTATAATAATTTATTTTAGCTACTATTTTTTATTTTTTATTTAATATAAATTATATATTAAAGTGTTCTAAGCTAACTATAATATTACTATAGCCTCCTACTACTTTTACCCCTATACTACTTTAAGTGCCTTACTATACTAAGTTCTTAATATCTTTAGCCTATTATTTTTATAAATTATATATAAGCCTAAACTAAGGGATATATCTAATTAAAATAAGCTATTTTATAAGTATAGCTACTAGCTTATTCTTTTTAAAGGCCTCTCTAACCTTATATTAGTTATATACTAATAGTATACCTATATTTATAGGGTAAAGGTAATTAAAGTTTTTATAAAATAGTAAAATATAATAGTAGTCTTTATTATTAGTTTAGTAGCTATATAATAATAAATCTACTTTAGAAATATAATAGTAGTAAAGAAAGCTATTAAGCCTAATTTATTCTATATATATTTAAATAAGTACTATAAATTTATACTTAGTAAGGCTAAAGTAAATATAAACTATTTTAGCAGTAAAGGTAAAGTTAAAGTTAAGCTCTATTACTATATATTTAATATAAGTTTAGTGCGCTTATATAGTAGCTTTTTTCTAATACTAGCAGTCTTTTTATTTTAAAGTAAGGGCCTTAGCTAGGAATAGCTTTAGAGAATAGTTAAGGGGCTAGTTTAAAAATAATATATAGTTTAGGTAGTTATTAGGATTTAGAGAGTGTTTATGCTTATAGTATATAGGTTTATAATAAAGTTAGGCTACTATTACTATATAGGCGTTTTAAATTCTATTAGCTATACTATTAGCTTTAATTTAATAATAAAAGTAAAGTAAGTAATAGTTAAGGTAAAGGTTAATTAAAGCTATAGCTAACTTAGTTTTAATAAGGGCCTATAGTATAGCCTTAAAGGCATTAATAATTATTTTTAGGCACTTAGTTTATTTAGAAATAAATACTTTAGCTATTCCTCTTACCTTACTGCTAACTACTATAGAGATATAATATAATTCTACACTATAGGCAATAATACTCTAAATTACTTATATATATAATAGGTATATATCTTATATTAAATAACCCTATATTAATACTACTAGTAATATAAGTATAAGCTACTACTATACTAATTTTAACTTAACCTAACTCTAGTATACTTTTTAGTATAGCTTATAATAGATTTAAACTCCTAAAAAGTAGGTAAATTAAACTAGCTATATTATATTAGTATTAAGTTAAACTAAAGTTATAACTATAGCATAGTATTTTATAAAATATATAAGTTTACTCTTTTTTAGGTTAAATTTAAGGCCTAACTCCTAAAACTAATTTTAGTAAATTATCTATATAGCCTTAAGGTAGCTTTATATCTCTTTTACTATATAATTATATACTAAAATATTTATATTATTAAAGAAGCTAATAACTAATATAAACTATACTACCTAAAGCTTAGTATATAGTAGTATAATATAAAGTAAGAAGAGAATAGGGGAGATAGGGAACCCCTATAGTACCCCTATAGTAATAAATAAAGGGTTAATTATTTTACTATTAAAGAAAAGGCAGGCAGTATACCTAGCAGTAAAGGAGTAGGTTTATACTATAATCTAGGTAGGGATACTAGTAGTAATAAAGGTATAGGCAAGTTATTTATAGTAAATAGTGTTAAAAGCTACTAATATATCTAGCTAAAGTAGTAATATAATACTGCTATAGTGCTATGCTATATATATAGATTTTATTAATATACTTAATATAACTTCTATAAACTAATCTGCCCTATTGCTTATTTATAAGTTAGGTAGCGCTCTACCTAACTTAGCTATAAAGGTAAGCTAACTTACTACTATTACTTTTATAACCTTACTAACTATATTAAAAAATAAGATTAAATACTAGGCCCTTACTCTTTACTACTTTATTAAGGTTTTACTTAGTTTATAAAGAATAATAACTTTTACTTACTAAAATAAAGTTAGGTAGTAATTAATATAGTAGTATATATTTAGTAGGTAGGTAAGAATTTATATTAATAGCCTACTATAGATTTTAAGGTAGCCTACTAAAAGTTTATTAAGTCCTAATGCTTTTTAGCTAGCTAGGCTTTTTATAATACTATAAATCTTATTAGTATTAAATTAGTCTTTAATTAGAAATATAGTAGCATTAAGGCAGCTATTTAGATTACTTAGTATATTATTAAGTTAGGCTTAAAAAGAAGGAAAAAAGCGCTTTACTAGAGTAGTAGCTTTCTTTTAGTATATTTTAGTAGTTATAATATTTATACCTTTACTTTATAGAAAAGTAGGGATTTACTATTATTTTAGTAGTAAGCTACTATAAAGCTATACCTATTATTTAAGCTTTTAAAGGTTTTTATATTAAGTAGTTATAGCCTTAACTACTATACACTAGGCACTATATTATTTATTATAAATAACTTAGTTCTATATTTATACTATATTAGTTATATACTACTAGTTCTTTTTAGTGTAAAATACCCTTTACTATTAAAGTGCTTTCTTAGTATTTTAAGTTACTTCTTTAGTATACTAATTCTACTATAAGTTTAGCTTAGGACTACCTTAGGGTTCCCTTAAAACTACTATATTTATAATAAACTAAAGTTTAGCTATTAATTATTCTATAAAGTAGTTAATCTTTTTTAGTAATTAAAGTTAAGGCTTTATAATATTAGGCTAAAACTATACTATAGCCTTTATAGTAATAAGGTTATTATTTATATATATTTATTTAAACTAGGGGGGATAGTTATTATATAGCCTAAGGCTAAAGCCTATATAAATAAGCTATAGTATATAGTTAGACTTAATAAGGTTTAGGCCTTTTAAGAAGTTAATATCTATACTATAAGTAGCTTAGGTATAGTTAATAGTGCTATCCCTTCTTCCTTATATTCTTTATATTACCTTACCCTAAGGTATTATAAGTTTAAGCTATTATTACTTTACTAATATAAGAAGTATATTATATTTTACTAAGGTTTAATTATAATAGTTTTAAAATAAGTAGTGTTAATTAAAGTTACTAATAAAAACACTATAATTAAGGGGTAGGGCTAATATAAATTTAAGTAAGGGTAAAGTTTAGTTAGGTTTATAGGTTAGGGAGTAAATAAAGTAAATATTATGCCTTACTATTATAATAAAGTACTAATTCTTACTAGCCTATATTATTTATACCTTAGGTCTATACTAGTAGTATATATAGATTATAGTGTAGCTACTTTAAGTTATAAGCTAGAAGCAGCTAAGGCTAAAATTAGGTAGTTTACTATTTAAAGTCCCTAGTTTCTATATTACTATTATATTAGTGCTAGGCTAGGACTTTAGCGCTAGGTATATTAAATAGGTTTTCTTTTATATATTTTAGTATATAATCTTAATTATATACCTTATATTATATATTAGATTAGACTTAGCTTATTTAGAGCTATAGCGGCTATAGGTTACTAGCTTAGGAAGGCCTCTATAGCTGCTTATAAACGTTACATTAATTCTAGCCTTAATTTAAAAAGGTAGGTATATAGTTAACTAACTTATTTCTAAGGCAAAGCCTCTTATAAAAGTAGGTTGCTTATATTCTATCTTTAGCTATAGCTAGGCACTTTAGTTTATTCTTTTTATTTTAACTAAGGGGGGGGTTTAGTAAAGGCTAGGGGCTATGCTAAATATATAGTATATATATAGTTCTATTATTTATTAGTAGTATTATATATATAGAACTACACTAGGTATAGCTCTAAATAGTTAATATAGTATTTATAAATAGTTTCTATTAATACTAGGTAAGACTGCTTGCCTTCTATATAATAGTTAGTAGTATAGTAGCTATACTATAGAGGCATAGCATAATATATAGTAATATATTTAAATTTAAAATACCTATAATACTAATAGGGGTAGATAGCCTTATTATAGGGTTTAGCTTTAAATATCTTAGCCTTATAGATAATACTAATATAGTATAGCTTATTTACTACTTTAATACTATTAATAATAATAATAAAAGGGGACTATATAGTAATGCTATATAGCTTTTATACTATAACCTATATAGGGCCTTAACTATTAGCTATAACTAGGGCTTAAAAAATATAGTCTCTCTCCTAGTTCTATATATAGTATATAGGGAAGCCCTTAATAATAATACTAAATATATATTAGCTTAGTGCTGCTTTTAGTTTAAAAGTAATACTAACCTATATAGTATCTTTAGTATAAGGCTTTACTATATCCTAAAATATAATAATAGTATTACTACTTTAAAGATAGTAAGCTACTACTATAGTATTAGTATTAGTAGCTTAATTAATAGTAGTAATAGTATCTTTAAGTAAATAATTCTAAATAGCTTTAGCTATAGTAATACCTTTAATAATAGTTTTATAATAAACTTAGGGGGATACTACTATAGTTATAGAGTAAACCTATTAAACTAGGGAATAAAAAATCCCCTTAGTAATAATACTAGCCTAGCTTAAAGCTAGTATATTTCTAGTATTTATAGCTTTTTTAATTATATACTTTATTACTTTTTTAAGGTTTTAAACTATAATAGGTTTATAGGGTAATAATAAAGTTAATATTATTATTTTAGTAAGGGTTTAGGGCATTAAAAGGCTATATTAGGCATATATTAAGGCTACATTATTTATATAGAGAATAATATTCTATATACTCTCTAGCACTATAGCTAGTATAAGTTTAGTTATTTTATTATATTTAACTATAAAGTAATTTAGTATTTACTTATATATAGGCAGTAGTATAAAAGTAACTTAGGGTATTATTAATATAAAGCCGCCCTAACCTATAAGTAAGTAATAATAGCTTTATATAAAGCTATAGTTTCTACTATTAATATCTATTAGTATTGCCTTATTTACTACGCCTATGCTCTAGCACTAATGCACTATTAAAGATAGGGATAAACGGATATAGCAATTCTTTTTCTACACTTTTTAAGAGGTTTAGAGTCAATTCCGCGTTGCTACTGCAGTGCAGGCGAATTCGCAAAAAGTTTTTAAGCTTAAATATATAACTAGTTCTACTATTAAATATATATAGATTTCTACTATATTTATTTTATTTAATTACCTTTAATTTCTAAGTAATTAGCTTAATATTCTAAGACTTCTTTAAGTAATTACTTAGGAAGTTAATATAGTAGGAATATTATAAATATAAACTTATAGTTAGGGGGAATCCTTATTTTAAAATTAAGAACTAACTAAGAAATATATAGAAACTAAGATAATATTAAAGAAATAAGCTATTTAATAATAAATCTAATAGCTTAAAGAGATTTAGTAATTATAAGTATAAGAGTAGAAATTAAAGAATGCTTTACTAAATTAGTTAAGAATTAAGTATTCTCTCTATTATATTTATTATTTATTTAATAACTTATATATTAATAGTAATAAAGAAGTAATAATTAGTAATATTACTAAATTAAAACTAAATACTACCTTATAAAAAAGAGAGAATTAAATAAATAATTTATACTAGGTAATTAATAGTATATTTAAATATTATTAAAAGCATTACTAAAAAATTATTCTTACTTATAATTATATAGAACTTTACTATTACTTTCATTAGAATTAATTTATTAAAAAAAAACCTAAATTAAAAAGAGATTTAAAAAAATAATTAAAAAAGATTTCTAAAATAAACCTTATTATTAATTAAAGATTCTAAAAATTATAAGGTTAGGTTAGCTTAATAGTTAGAATTTATAAAATAAAAAGAGAAATAGTCTTTAAGGGATTTCTATATTTATTTAAACTCTTTTAAGAAGTATTTTCCTTAGAAAAATAAATAATAAAGAGCTTTATAATTCCTTATAAAATTAAATAAACTACTTTATTATTATATATAAATACTAGCTTTAAAAATCTCTAAAATTTAAGAAGAAATTATAAAGTTAGCTACTTAATAATAAAAAGCCCTTAAATTAAAAAATTAAAGGAAAAGAATTACTAAATCTATTCCTTTAAAAAACTTTAATACTTAATAACTTTAAATAAATTACTTTAAAAATAAAAAGAATTTAAAGAAAGCTATAGTATTATAAAATAACTTCTCTAAAGATAGATTAAAATCTTACCCTAATAATACCTTAAAGGTAACTTATTATAAATATAGTAAATTAAAATATATTAAACTATAATACCCTAAGAAAATACCTATTATATAAGTTAGAAATACTAAAGTAAAAAAGGAAAAATTTAAGAAAAAAATAAATAAAGGAAAAGTTAAAAGGTTAAGTATAATACTTAATGCTTAATTAAAGAATTTTTAAGGGTATTACTATACTTTAAAATTAATACTATTTTATTAAGTAGAGGATTAAAAGTAATTTATATAAATTTAGATATTTATATAAAGGCTAATATAATTAGTTTTTTATTAGTATAGAAATAAAAATTAAAAAGAAAAAAGGGAATATTTATTTTAATTAAAACTATTAATAATTAAAGTATTTTTAGTATAAATATATAGGCTTTACTATTATACTTAGTTAATTTATATAGTATAAAGCAGACTATTACTTAATATTATATTAGAATTAACTTAAAAGAGAATATAATTTTATTAGAAATACCTATATTAAAAAATCTTAATATTTTTATATAACCTACTATATAAATAAAGTAGTTGAATTTAAAACCTAATAACTTTATATTATTAAATATTAAAATATTTTATAGGGAAGTAACTAAATTACTATATATATATATATTATTTATAAATTAAGAATTATTACTATTTAAATCTAAAGATATTTAAACTAAGTATATATTTACTATTTTAAAGAAGCTTTAGAGATATAAATAAGTCTTTAGAATAAAATTATCTAAGACTTTACTTATTTATTAAGATACTAATTATATAATTAATTTTAAATTAAAAACTAAACCTTTATATAAACTAATTTATTTATTATTTTTAATAAAGCTTTAAGTATTATAAACTTATTTAAATAAGAATTTAAAACTTAATTATATTTAAGCTTTAAAGAGTTCTATAAAAGCACGAATTCTATTTATACCTAAGAAAGATAGCTCCTTATAATTATATATTAATTATTATAAATTAAATAATATTACTATTAAGAATTATTATTTCTTACTACTTATTTCTAAGATTTTAAACTATATTTTAAAAGTAAAATAGTTTTTAAAACTAAATATTAAAGAAGCTTATTATTATATTTAAATTACTTAAAGAGATAAATAAAAGACTGCTTTTTATATTTATTTTAGTAATTATAAATATTTAATAATACTATTTAGGTTAATAAATATACCTATAACTTTTTAATTCTATATTAATTAAGCCCTTTATAGTTTTAATAATATAATATATATTATTTATTTAAATAATATTTTAGTTTTATTAAAAACTTAAGAAAAATACACTATATATTTAAAATAAATTTTAAATTAACTTAAAGATACTAATTTATTTATATATCTAAATAAGTATAAGTTTTATTAGTAATTTATTAAATTCTTAGGATTTATCCTAATAAAGAAAGGGGTTTAAATAGATTTAAAATAAATCAAGACTATTACTAATTAGCCTAAACCTAAAACTTATTATAATATCTAAGTTTTCCTAGAATTTTATAATTTTTACTAATAATTTATTTATAAATATTCCACTATTATAGCACTATTAATAGTACTTTTAAAAAAGAGTTAAAATAAAAAAAAACTAAAATTAGTATAATTTAGCAAAGAAGAATAATAAGTATACTAAATTCTTAAGTATACTTTTACTAAAGCCTCTTTATTATATTATATTAATTCTAATTTACTTATTTAAATTAAAATAAATATATTAAAATTTACTATTACTAGTATTTTATTTTAACTAAATTTATTAGGTATTTATTATTTAGTAGCCTTTTAGTCTTAAAAATTATAACCTACTAAAATGCACTATAGTATACTAAATTAAGAAATACTAGTAATTATTAAGTTATTTTATTATTAGAGATATTATATTAAGGAAGCCCCTATAGAAATTAAAGTATTAACTAATTATTTTAATCTCTAACTGTTAGAATTGCTGCATTCTATGACAACAACCGGGAAGAACCGGATTCGCGGCTGAATAGCCGCGGAATCCGATTAGCCCGCGCGTGTAGAGTTTTCACTGCGGAATCTAACGGCATTTATATAGCTCTTAACGCTAGCTATAAAATACCCCTTTAGCTAGTACTAGATATTAAAGAATAAGGCCCTTTTTATAATATTATTTATAGACTATATATTAAGTTACTAAGACCCTACTTTACCCTAGTATTTTTAAGAGAATTACTAGTATTCTAGGGAATACTAATACTAATTAATAAGTTATATTTATCCTTTAGAATATATTATTCTATAGATTTATAAGAATTTACTTAAAAAAGATAGAACTCCTATTATGCTTATAAAGAGAATTTATACTAAAAGAAAATAAATTCTTTTACTAGTTTAGCTAGTATTAGACTTTTAAAATATAGCTTTCTTAGAATAAAAATAAATTCCTTTACTAGTTTAGCTAGTATTAACCTTTTAAAATATAGAATTTTTATAATTTATACTATTATTTATAAGAAAACCTTTATTTATTTTATTAACTAACCCTTTATTATACTAAAGCTTATATAAGGATTATAAAACTAAAATACTAAATTTTAACTAAAGCTAGTTAAAAACTAAATAAAATATTTAATTATAAGGATATCTTTATATAGAAGTAATAAGGAATTCTAGGATTTATTTAGAAATCTTATATAAAGTGCCCCTAATACTGCTTTATTATAAGTATTACTAAACTCCCTTGCTAAGAATATTTATAAATATATAGATATTCTTACCTTAGAATAGAAGGTATACTAGGATAATATACTAAAAAAGTATAAGAATTAGTAGTATATTAATAATTAAGCTACTTTTATTCTCTATTAGTATAATATTTTAAAGTAAAAGAACCTCTAACTCTTTAATGCTTTTTATAAAGACTTTAAAGGTTAAACTACTAAAGATTTTTAATAAATACTAATAATATTATAAAAGAATTTATAAAATTTCCTTCTTACTAATAATATACTAATACTATTAATAAGAGATATATAATATACTACTTCTTTTACTACTTTTATTAATATATTAAAAAAATAGATTAAATGCTAATTCCCTAGTTAATTTATATAATACTAACTATAAATTTCTATTTCTTTATAAGTATAAAGTATTATTAATAATTCCTAATTAATTAATTAGTAAATTTAAAAGAAATCTAAATTACTTAAACTTATTAATATAAAAAACCTAAATAAAACTACTAAAGGGGTTAATACTATTAATAAACTTAACCCCTAATTAAATTTACTATATTCTTAAAGAAATTAATAAAAGCTATATAATTAATAAAAAATATAGTAAAAAACTATATAACTTTATTATTTTAAAGATAAATATTTTTAAAGATTAATATATATAAAATAATATTCTAAAGGCATTATAGGTAAGGGCTTTTTTAATTATATTAAAAGAAAATGCTCTTATTTACTACTTTAATAAACTTATTAAAAAAGAACTAAAAATCTATAACCTTACTAATACTATTAGGAATTACTTTAAAACTAAAAGTAATTAATAGTTTTATTATATTAAATAAAATAGTATTTCTTTTTAAAAGGTTATTGCTAATAACCCTAAAGAAACTAAGCTTTAATATCTTAATTTAATACTAAAATAACTTTATTATATTTATTATAGAATCTTTAATGCTTTTACTATAAATATAAAGCTTTAGTAATAGCTTATTACTATTATTAATAGTATTCCTAAATATAAGCTAGCTATATTTAACCTTACTCTAACTTATAAAGGAGTTATTAAAGACCTCTATAAATACTTATATATTAATAAATTAATTAAAATATTATAATAGCTATTATTTATATAAAATTTAATAAAAGCTAATAATAAAGCAATATTAACTAATTAATAATATAAATAATTATTTAATTAGTAGCTTAGTAGCTAATTACTATAAAAATTATACTTTCTATATAAATATTTTATATATTAATAAGTAGAATATTAGTTAATATTTTATATAAAATAAAAATAATAAAAAGCTAAGAATTCCTAGTAAAAGAGTAAAAACTATAAGGGAATTCCCTTTAAATATAGCTTTAATGTATTTCTCTTTAAATATAAGGGAAAACCTAAGGTAACTAATATTAAAAAAGATAAGCACTTAGCTTAGGAGGCATTAAATGCCTATATTATTATACTACTAAGTAATACTATAACCCCTAAGCTAATATTTATATAATTTCTTACTTAATTACTGCTAAATTTACTAAAACTATTTAATTAGGTAGATTTCTATAAGAAATTAACACCCTCTTAAGTATAATCCCTTTTATATATACTTAAGAATAACGTAACTACTTATAAATTATTTAGTATAACCCCTCATATATAGAAGGAAACCCTTAGAATAGATTACTTTATCTTAAATAATTAATATTTTAGTAATATTTTTTATAGAATTATACTAGATATTAAAGTAATAGGGATTTCTATAGTAAAAGCACTATAAGCTATAGCTTTATAAAGGCTTATGCTATATTTAAAGATTAAGTTTACTAACTAATATATAGTTAACTTTAGCGCTAAATTAGCAATTTCTTTAGGAATTTTATATATTTCTACTATATTTAGCACTATTAAATTCTATATTTTTAATATAGCTACCCCCTTTTTATTCTATATTTCTAATATAGATTAAATAAATATAAAGCTTAATAACCTTAAGAATATACTTATTTAGGGTATAAAGAAGGTTTTAATTATATAGAAATAGGGATACCCTTAGTAAATATTATAGGCTAATAAAGCTATTGCTTTTTACCTCTTAAAGGCTAAAATATATTAATTATACTAATAATTTAGCTATTCTTTAGTTACTAGACTTATAAAGCTACTATAAAGAGCTAGTAAATTAGTAACTAGTAGGATTATTAAGAGACTCTTTTATAAATGCTATTAATATTAACTTTATAGTAAAGCCTTAGAATAATTTAAGTTTACCTTAAAAAATAATATAGACTTTAACTATAAGATTATTATTAATATTCTTTAAATTAATAATAAACCTATACTATATATTATTAATATAGTAACTATATTCTAAGCTATATACTTTTTTAAGCCTTAAAAATAAAAAGTAAGAAATATATAAAATATATTAAAAAAATACTAAATTAATACTTATTTAGGTTCCCTAAATAATATTATTTATAATACTAAAAAGAACTTTACTTCTATAGAATTTTAGTATATTATATACTAAATAGCTATTAATATAGAAGAGGTTTTTATTAAAGTATACTATAGTATTAAAAAGATTAAGAGATATTATACCCCTCTTTAAAAGGTATATAATATTATTAAGAATAAGGTAGAAGACCTTCTTAGCCCTTTCTAGTAACTATAAATAGTTATTAAAGCTATTAATAACTCTACTAAACCTAATAGTTTTATACTAACTTTGCTTATATTTAGAGTATATTTATAAATATTATATAATTTACCCCTAAGTCTTTTAGTAGTATTAAGAGCTACTTTACTATAGAAAGCTACTAATAAAGCTTAGCGCTACCTTATAAGAAAGTAAGTCTTTAATGCCTTTAATATATAAAATAGTTTAAATACTCTTTTATTATATATATTACTATTATAATTAGAAGTCTATATTTAATATAAGAAAGGAGGTTAATATAGTCCTTATAGGTTATTATTATTTAATTATAAAACCTATACTATAGATTTACCTTATAATTCTATAAAATTCTACTTAATAGTAGTAAAGCTATACTACTATAATATAGAAGAGACTATAAATATAAAGGAAAATAATAATAAAAATAAAGAAAATAAAATAAAGAAAATTAATAAAAATAAAGGTTAATTACTATAAGAACTACTATAATAAAGATATAGTAGACCTAGAAAGTACTTTTTTATCTTAAATTATACTAAAGATTTTAACTAAAATAATAAGGAACTTAGCACTATAAATTTCCTTATAAAAAAGAAGAAAGATAACTAAAAACTAATAGTTAATTTATATAAGTAGGGAAAGATTACTACTAAGGAATAACTATTTAAAGTATTTAATTAAAAGGAAATTAATACTTTATTAATAAAAGATATCTTTAAATTTATTATTTTTAATAAGGAAGAGTATAGTAATTAATACCTCTTTTACTTTTAAATAGTAAGGGAAGTTAAGGGGAAAGGTATAGATAAGCTATATAAGAAATTAAGGCTTATAATATAAGGCTATAGTAATATAGAAAAAGCATAGATTTTAATATAATCCCTAATAATTTAATAAGTAAGTTAAAGGCTTATTATTATATTAGTACCTTCCTTAGCAAAAGATTATATCTTTTTATAGTTATAAGATATTATATAAGCATATATTTAATTAGAAATAATGCTACATTAATTAATTATTGCTAAATTGCCTATATAAATTATATATTTATACCTAAAGGATACTATAATAGAAGTTATAAAACCCCTTTATAGTATTACTAAAGCTAGTATACATTAGTAAGTAACCTATTTTTACTACTACTATAAGAAGCTAATAATAATTACTTCTGTATATAACCTATGTTTCTTAATTATATTTAATATAATTAAATGCTTTAGTGTAATTAGTATATAAATAAATAATACTCTTAGTCTTAGTAATATAAAGTTTTTTAAAATAGAGAAATTAGAATTAAAGAAGGTAGGATTTATAGTAAAACCTAAATAAATTCTAACGCTAACTAAACCCCTTTAATTTAATAAGTATATTTTATATAAATTTAATAGAGATCTTATTAAACTTTATTAAAAAGGCTAAAGCTAGAAGCTAGAAGTTATTAAACCTAATAAGCTAACTATAAAGCAATAATATATTAAATAAAGAGTATAAGGAGTGTATATATTATTAGTTTATTAACTAGAAGCTATATTTAACCTCTCTATTACTATATAAGTATAAAATCCTAATAAATTTAATATAATTTATCTAAATAAAAGGATTTAGTAGCAAATATAGCATTATAACTATAGATTAAGGTATATTTTACTAAATCTTACTGCTATAGCTTTATATATCTTTATTAATAGTTCCTTTATAAATAATAAAGACCTTAGTTTATAACTAGGATATATAATTATTCTTAGTACTAAGAAAGCAGGGATTAAATTAGAATTTATACTAAAAGGTAATATTATAATATATAGCTCTATAAAAAGTAAAAGAGTTATAAGGAGTGCCCTTACCTCTAAGCTATATATAATGGTTTAAGGCATAGATATTACCTATATAATTAGTATAACGCTATAGACTATTATATAAAAGCTATAAATCCTACTAATACTAATAATTATTTATATAGATTCCTTTTTATTATATAAATACATTATAAGGTTAAGTACTATAAAAGAAAAGAGGCTAATAATTAATATTATAGCACTATAATACTTATATAAAAGGCAGGAAATTAAGGAAATTAAGTAGATTAATAGCAATAATAACATTATAGATGCTATAATAAAATTATCCCTAAATTATACCCTTAAGACCTTTATTAATAAAAATAAAGCTATAATTTATATAGAAGAATAGGTAAAGCATATAAAGAAGAAAGGAAGGAGCATATAGGAGAGAGAAGGAATACTAGGAGTGTAAAGCAGGATTTTTATTCTTATTAATTATCTAATTAAATAGTTAACTACTATGTTTAAGTAGATTTCTATATAACTTATAAGTAATTTCTCTTTTTCTATAAAAGAGAGAATTCTAAGTGTTAGAATCGCTATATTCTATAACAATAACTAGGAAGAACCAGATTTATAGCTAAATAGCTGCGGAATCTAATTAGCCTATGCGTGCAGAGTTTTTACTACGGAATCTAACAGCATTTACGTAGCTCTTAACGCTAGCTATAAAATGCCCCTTTAGCTAGCACTAGATATTAAAGAATAAGGCCCTTTTTATAATATTATTCGTAGACTACACGTTAAGTCACTAGGACCCCGCTTCACCCTAGTATTCCCAAGAGAATCGCTAGTATCCTAGGGAATACCAACACTAACTTTTTATAAAAACCTTAAAATTAAAGAGAAAATAGTTTTAATAGTATATATT
Organism: Claviceps lovelessii; assembly: GCA_018360185.1. Taxonomy (NCBI): domain Eukaryota; kingdom Fungi; phylum Ascomycota; class Sordariomycetes; order Hypocreales; family Clavicipitaceae; genus Claviceps; species Claviceps lovelessii. Next base: position 22,864 of record SRPU01000049.1, read on the forward strand.
CCTTACTTTTTATAATATTACTATTTAATATTAAAAAGGGGTTATAAATTCTATACATACTACTTTATAATAGCTTAATTATATTTCTTTCAAAGTAAAGAATACTAAAGAATTAATATTAAAATTATATATAAAGATTATATAAATTAATATAGTATTTATACTCTAAATTATTAAAGTAAGAAAGTAAGTAAAGATTAGTACTTTTACTATAAGAAAACTAGTAAAGAATATAAGATTACTACTTTATTCTAACTAAATACTAATTAAATAAATAAAAGAAAATAAAAATCTTTATAATTTAAATAATTCTAAATTAGTATTAAATATAATACTTAAAGCTTAAAAATCTAATATATAGACTTAAAACTAGCTAAAGTAAGTCTATAGCTACTAGAATTTATAATAGTTTATAAACTAAAATAGAATTCTAAGATATTATAATTAAGTATTTATTTTAAATTTAGAAGCACTTAAGTTAGTTTTATTCTAAATTTACTATAATAATTTATTAGTAAGCTATTTTAATATAAAATAAATATTAAAACTTCTTAAATAAAAGTCTTATTAAATAAATCTATATATTAAAGTTAAAGATTATATTATATCTTATACTATTTATAAGAAAACTATAGCTAAAAGGTATAAACTATATAGAAAACTAGAAAATTTACTTATTTTAAATAGCCTTTAAATAGAAATCTTAATAGATTTTATTATAGAATTACCTAAAATAATTTAAAAGAAAACTATAGTTAATTCTATTCTTATAATTATAAATAAATATACTAAATATATAATATTCTTTTTAATATTATTTTTAATTACTATAATTAAACTAGTAGAATTATTCTATAATAAGGTTAAACTTATATTTAGTATACTAAAAGGAATTATTTCTAACTAAGGCAGTATATTTACTAGTTAATCTTAGTAAAAATTATATTTTATCTTTAGAATTAGATATTAATTATTAATAGCATTTTATTCTTAAATAAATAGATAAATAAAAAGAGTAAACTAAATACTAGAATTCTACTTATATATATTTATTACTAAATTAGAATATATTTAGCTATTATTACTAAAAACTATATAATTTATATATAATAATGCTAAAAATATAACTATAAATATAAGCCTAAACATAGCATTAATAAATTATAACCTAGAATTTTAAATAATTAAGAATAATTCTTTAAAGAGAGGAGTACTTAAAGCTAAAAGCTAAGTGTAAAAATTATATATACTAAAAAGTAAATTAAAAGTATAATAGGTATAAATAAATAAATTATAGGTAAAATACTATAATTAAAAATATTAGGAGATAATTTTTAAAAAAGGGGAATTTATACTCTTAAGTATAAAGAACTTATAATTTAAAGAAGAAAAATAGAAATTACTTTTAAAATTTATTAGCTTATTTTAAATTCTAAATAAAATTAGAAAGTAGGTATATAAATTAGCATTACTAAACTAATTATCCTAAATATATAATATATTTTATATTAGTTTACTTAAAAAATAAACCTTTAGAAATAAAGAAGAAGAATAGAATTTACCTATTTTTAATCTAAATAATAATTCTAAAGAATAGAAGGTTAACTAAATTAAATTACATTATTTCCTTTAAAAGGAATTATATTACCTAGTTAAATAGAAGGGATAGCTCTTTAAATATAATTAGTAGCTAAAAGCTATAGCATTGTAAAATACTAGTAGATTACTAAATAAATATTATATAATATTAACTAAATCTAAAAAGAGTAGGATTTGTAAAGGCCCCTAAAAATGTAGTAAACTGCAAAAAACACCCCTTAGAATAACTTTAAATAATTCTTATAAAAGTTAATAACTATTTATACTAGCTAGCATTTATTTATTATTATTTCTATAAAATTTTATTTCTATTTTCTTATATAAAAAAAAATCCCTTAATTCCTTAATTTACTAAAGTTTTAGCAAACATTCCTTTAAAAGTTGCATTAAGATTAATATTTTCTATTTCCTTATTAAAACTAGAAATAGATTTAATAAGAATTAAGACTATTGTTTAATATATCTATAAATAATAATTAGTGCTAGTAAGACGTAGCATATGTTTACGCTAAAATTCTATCTAATCTTTAGCTAATTATTTCTATAAGAATTAGTTTAATTTTTACCTAAATTAAAAAAAAAAAAAAAACTTACTAATTTTTTAGGTATTATAAATAAGACTTTATAAACTAATTAAGCAGCGGACACTTTACTGTTATATTTATTAAGATTTCCTAGGATTTTATCCTAGATTAGAATTACACTTTATTTAGGGTTTAAAAAAAAATCAATCTATATCTTACCTCAAACTATTTCTAGTTAAAATAGAAGCTATTCTTATAGTAATAGTCTAAAATAAACTGCATAAATATAGAAAAAAGATTATAAAAATGCTTCTATATTTATAGCCTAAATAGTGTAAAATCCTTACTAGTAGAGAATATTATATTATATATAAACTTATCTGCCTAGATAAAATTATTACAGTATACTAGTAATAATTGCAGCACCTAAGTAAATTATTAAAAAATACCTATAAAGTTTAGTATAAATACTTACTCTATAATAAAAATCTATGCCTAAAGTATAATAATAGTATTTTATACCACTAGGGATATTTTTATAAATAGTTAAAAAAAAGATAAATTATCCCTCTTTTACTATAAGTTTTAAAATATTTAGTATTATTTTTAAATACTAAATATACTCTTTAATTTAAGTAGTAATAGTAGTATTTTTTAATACTACTTTAGCCTAATTCTATATAAACTTACTTAACTTAGTGTAAGTAAAAGTAAAAGTTATAGCTAAATATAACTTTTTATCTTTTTTTAAGGTTATAAAAATAACTTAAATCTCTAAGGATTTAGATATAAAATTACTTAAGTAAATCTTTTTAATAGCTTTTTTAGCTAATTTCTTTAACTTTTTCTTTTTAAACTTTAAAGTATAATATTAAGTATAAAAAAGTAGGAAACTTAATTTATTATTTAATTTAATGGTAAATATTTTATTCCTTAGAGTAAAATAGGTAAATAAAGAAAAAACCCTTTAATTTAAACTAGAACTAATACTAGCCTAGAATGCAGAATTATATTATATTTTAGCCTAATATTTTAATATAGGTTAGCTAATAAAACTAGTGTTAAATATAGAATTAAATATAATTAAATAAGAAACTAACTAAAACTATTAATATAAAAATATACTATAAATTAGGGCTAATTTAAAATATACTTAATTCTTTAAGCCTTTAAGAAAATTAAATTTTTAATAGCTTAGTTTTATTTAATTAATTAATCTTTTTAATTTTTATTATAATACTATAATAACTTACTAAATTGCTTAATAATTTTAAGTCTAAGACTTTTTAGGTTTTATTCTTTAAGGGCTTAATACTAAATAATAGTATTATAAGGGGTTTCTTTAATAATTTAGATATTATTAAATAAATTATATATAAATAAAAGAAATATTATAAATATATTAGAAATTAGAGTAGAATTAATAAGAGAATTAGGGCATATAAAAGGAGGAAAAAATATAAAACTTTAAACCCTTTTACTCTACTAAATAGTATTATTAGGCCTATAATTATATAATAGATTAGTAAATATTACTAGTCCTAAAATAGTAATATTAATAAATAAAAAAAAAAGAAAAAAAAAGAAATTATAGCTTAATTATAGTAATATTAGGTAAATACTGTATTAAAGGGGGAATAATTACTATAACTATAGTATATATAATGATTCTAGCCTAAATATAGATTTCCTCCCTATATAGATTTAGTTATAATTTCTATAGGGATTAGTAGTATATAATTTACATTAGAATACTCTAGATATATTTATTTTAGAAATGCATTATAGAAAGCTAATACTAATTTTTAAGGGATTTAAGAGGGAATCCTAGCTAGTAGAGGAAGAAGAGGGATAAGTCTTAGCTTAAATACATAACTAGTCCTACTATTAAATACATGCAGATTCCTACTATATTCGTCCTACCTAATCGCCCCTAATTCCTAAGCGACTAGCTTAACATTATTATAGGTAGGATTATTAAATAAGGTTTTAGAAAATATATAGTTTTTCTACTCCATAAGTTCTATATTAAAGATATAAATATTATAATTAAGAAATATAAAACTAAATACTTTAATATATATAATAAGCTTTTAAATAATAACTTAGTTAATATTTAATATAGTAGCTAACTAAATATATACTTATTATATAAAGACTAATATAAAAGGCACCTTATTATAGGGTTTATTTACTTTATAAATTACAAAATAGCCTTTATCTTTAATTAGTATATAGGCTATCTTTACTTTTATAATACTTTTTTTAATAAATATAAAGTTGGGTTTAAGAAGTTTATTAAGGCATTTAAATAAATTTTATAAATACTAAATTATTTATCTAAGTTTAAAGCTATTACTATTTTTAAACTAGCTTAAAATAGTACTTATAAATATAATTATACTTATTTTACTTTTTTTACTTATACCTTAAAGGGTTTTATTAAATTTTATTTTAATAAGATTTTAAATAAATAAACTAAAATAAAAATACTAATAAAAGCTATTATAAAACCTTTTTTATTTATATAGCTTATAGCTTATTTTAAGCTTTTTTTATAATAATAGGTATTAATAAATAATATTTTTAATAATTTACCTATATATAGAGTTAAAATATAAAGAACGCTTTACTTATTTACTAATATAGCTATAAATAAATTAGAATATACTATACTATTTAATCTTAACTAAAGATATTAATATATTAGGTTTAATATTAGCTATTTTAATTAAAAACTTAAAGGGAAATTTCTTTTTCCCTAAATTCTTAGCTAAATAGCTAGGGGGGAATAATTACTTTTTTTTATATTAATAGCTTAAAACTATTAGTTAAGTAATATTAAATAAGTTATAATATATAATTATAAATAAAGTATAGTGTTAAAGTATATAACTATAAAATTCCTAGGTTATACTAATAATTATAATATATTTTAAACTCTTAATTATTAATAATATTATTTTAATATAAATAATTTAGTAAAGGTAAAAACTTACTATTATTATAATCTTATAAAGAATAAGTTACTCTTCTCCTTTATTACTAATTTTACTATAAGTATTTAATTAAAAGGTTCTTTCTTTTAAAAGTCCTTTATTATTACTACTATAGAGTTATAAATATACTCCTTTACTATAAGCTTTACTTATTATTAATATAGGCTTAATATTAAAAGTATTTATATAGTTTAAGTAGTTTCTTTAGTTTTTTAAAGATATTAATAAGTAGTATAAGTATAGTATATTAACCTTACATACTTTTATAAATCTCTTATAAATATTTATACCTTTATTTAATAGTTTATATAAGAAAAAAGCCTTAAAGTAATATTAATAAAAAGAGTTTATAGCTAAGGTATAAATATAGCTAAATAATAATATTACTAAATATATTATAAAAAAAGTATAAGTTAAAGAGATATTATACTAAAGGCTAAATAAAGCTAATTGTAATAAATAGCTATAAGTTACTTACTTTAAAGAATTAAAAAAAAAGAGTAAGATTTAGCTTATAATATATTATTAAGAGATATTAAAGAAATTAACCTTTAAAAAGTAGCCTATACTACTATAATAGGTTTATTACTTAAGCTATATTATAAGAAAGTCCTTTAATATTATATTTTAGCTTTTTCTTTTAATTTTAGGTTATATTTATTAATTATTTCTTTAAAATTAGTAGCTTATAAAGCTTAGAAGGAAATTATAATAAGAGTATATATAGAAATAAGAGATAATAGGGAAGAAGTAAAATCTAATATTAAAAAAGCTTAGTAATATTATAAGATAATTAAAAGTTTATTAATTATACTAAAGAAATAGTAAAAAAGGAAAGAGAATATAATAACTTTAATAATACCTAAGCTATTAAAAAGAGTTAAAAGAATAAAATTAAACTAAAAGTATATTTAAATTATTTAATTAAAAGAGTTTTTATTTATTTAAGTCTTATTAATATTATTTTTATTAGCTTATAGTTATCTCTTTAAAACTATAAGCTTAGAGAGGTATTATATTAAGGCTAAAGAGATATAAACCTTAAATAGGTAAAAAAAAGGCTATTATAATAACTAAGGATATTAAACCTTAGTATAATATAATTAAACTATTTAATTAAATAGTATAAATAGGTTCTAAGCCTTTAAATAATTAAAAATATTATCTATTTCCTATTTTTTAATTTTAGTATATAAGTATAAAAGCACTTATTACTATAATATTCTAATAACCTAGCTATAGTTACTACTATATTAAAGATATTTTATATTTTATTATAAATCTATTATTATTTTTAACTTGCTAATAACCTAAACTATTTAATTAAAAAGAACTCTAACTATTTATAACTTTTCTTATATAGGTTTCTCTCTTCTAAGTGCCCGCTTGCCCCTATTATAATCCGGAATATAACGGGGAGCTTTATTGCGTTTATGGGCATACCACCCCTTTTGGTGTTATGTTTCTTTTCCCCCCGTCACAATATCTTCCTTTTTATATAAGTTAAGTCTTTTAAAGATTTTTTTAATTTTATTTATAAGAGAAATTCTTATAGTGTAAAATATCCCTATTTTTGCTAATTCTAAATTTTTATAGAAATAGGAATTCTTTTATTCTATGTTTTTTCCTATTTTATAGAAGGGAAAACTTCTTTTTAGTAAATTTATTCTTTTTATAAAAGAAATAATAACTTTTATACTCTCTATAGATATAGTAGTATTTTATTTTATTATAGAAAACTTTAGTGTATTTTCTAAATACTAAAAGTTATCTCTAAGGCTTATAACCTATTTAAAAAAAAGAGGTAGGATCTAGATCCCTAAAATTAGAATTATAAAGGCTTATATACTTTTAATACTCTCCCTAGACTTATAATACGCTAGGAGCCTATTATAGAGTAAACTTATACTAATTTCCTTATAATAATCTTTATTTGTTTTTTTAGTCATTAGCTAGGTTTAAACCTATGGCCTTATAGGGAGTGAATTCCCTATTATAGTGGCTTTTATATAGAGTGTATATGTAGTATAGCTAGACTATTATGCTACTAGGCTTATAACCTATTAAAAATAACTAAGGTAGGTGCTATAAAGCATAGCTTACTAAGGTATTAGGCTTAGTAAGCATGTATATATAGGTTTACTGCTTTATAGAGTAAAGCACTATAGTAAGCTATAGTTAGCTAAATCTTATATAAAATAGAAGCTTTATATTACTTTTAGCACTATTTAATTTACTAAAGAATTTATAATAATAACTAATAAATTACATTTAATATTTAACTTTATAGGTATATATAGCTAATAAGAGTAATTTGAATAGTCTATACAGTAAGCAGCTATAAAGAGGTTTTTTACTTTTTTTTTTATATACTTATTAACTTTATTAATAAATTTTAGTTATTAGGTAGGCTTTATAAGCTACTTTTTATTTTTTATAAAATTTATTTATATAACAAAATAAAGAAATAAACTTATAATTATATAAAGTAGCTATTAATATATTTACTAATTAATTAACGTTATAAAAATTAATATATTTAACTAAAAGATTAATATTTTAAATAATTATATTAAAAAAAGCTTTAAATTTAGTAATAAAAATTTAATTTTAAAATTTATTATAAATTTCTTTTTATTATAAAAAATAGTAAAAACTAATACTATAAAGTAATTATTTTTGCTAACTAAGCTATCTTTAGTAGCTTACTTAGCCTATTTAATTTATTTTTTATAGCTTTACTAATTACTTTATAAATTTAATTTAAAGTTAGCTCTATACTTAATAGCTATTAGCCTAACTATATAGCTATTAAAATAGGTATAAAAAGCTAGAAAAGGTTTAAAAGTAAAGATTTATAGGGACCTTATAGCTATAAGCTCTACGTATATATAACCTTTAGTCGTATTTCCATAGTTACGCCGCCCGCGTGTGCGTATGCTTGTTGGCTTGCACTGGCCTTGCTGGCTAGCAAAGCCCCCCTATAAGATGCTTCTATAAGCGCTATAATTATAGCACTAATAGTGAGGAATCCCCTGTAAATAAGCCTGTTATTATTAACAAATACTAATATTATAATATATTTTAATAGTTTTAAAGATATAAGTAATAATATAGGCTTTAGGTATACTATATATTAATTAAATTCTTTAGTAACTTTTAATAAAAAATACTTAGCTAGGGCTAAGGTTTTTAATACTAAAATTTAAAGTACTTTTACTAAACTTTAAGCTACTCTTTAGCTTATCTCTTTACTATAAGATATCACTATTTTTCTCAATAATATAGCTATAATTTACTTCATTATAAGTAAGGCTTTAGCTTTATCTTAAGCCTAAGCCCTAAAGTTCTCTAAGCTAGCTCAAGATTATAGTAATATTTTTATTTATGAGTACTTAAGGTATAAGGGTATTAAAAGTAATAAGCTTATAAACTTTTAAGCTAAGCTTAGCTATACTAAGTTAATACTAATAATATAAGGCTTAATAATAGCCTTTATAGAATATTAAATATAATAATATATAAAGAAAGAATTCAGCTTTTAATAAAAAAAGTATTAGGTAAAGTCCTATAAATAACTTAACTTATTAATAAACCTAATACTAAATAATAGGCTAAATAATTCCTACTTACTTCTAATATACCCTTTCATAGCTTAGTTTAAATATAATAACTTTACTAACTATTATAAGTATTTTTATTATAATAATACTACTTTAGCCTATTTTTATAAGTATTAAAAATTTCTTAAGTACCTTTTTTATTACTAAAAGGTAAAAGCTTATTATTACTTATAGTTAGTGCCTTTTATAAAATAAGCTATTATTATTACTATAAATAAAGAGTTTCTAATCTTTATAAAATTAGTATAAGCTATTAGTTTTTATACTAAGATTTATACTTCAGTATATATTTTTCTTTATTTTCTTTTTTACGTTTTTTATTATACTTTTTTCTTCAAAAAGTACGTTTAAAAAGTTATTTTTTATTTTAAGGCGTTATTTTTATCTTTATAGCTATAAAAGCTATATTAAAATATATCAAAAGTAAACTATAAAAATCTTTCTATATAAAATCTGTATACTTATGTAAGTATATAGTAAAGAAAGGTACTAATAGTAAGGATTACTTTAAATTTCATATACTAAAAGTAATAAAAATATAAAATAAAAGGCTAAGGGCTAGAGAATTCTAGAGTTTTCAAGATTTTCTCTAAGGCCTGGGTAGTAGGCTCTATATAGGGCTTACCTACCCCAGACCCACTTTAGGGGCTAGCCCTACACGCCCTTTACCCACTTGGGACGTCCAGGCAATAAATAAAACAAACAAATAAATAAATATGCTCCTCTCTTGCTCCGCTAAGGATCTAAGCCGTCAGCTCGAATTTGTCATCCACAATAGTTTTAATAAGTAATTATACAGCTAGTTTAAAAATAAAGAATAGTTTAAGTAATTATTAGCGTTAAAAGGGTATTTATATTTATAGTATACAAGTCTATATTAAAGTTAGGCTATTATTATAATATAAGTAGTATATATTCTTTTAGCTATTTTATTATTCTCTATTTAATAGTAAAAGTAAAGTAATTAATATTAAAGGTTAATGTTAATTAGGGGTATAGCTGCTTAATACTGAAGTAGGGCTTATAGGGTAGCATTAAAGGCACCTCTAACTATCTATAGGCACTTAGTTTACTCAGAGATAAATGCCTTTACTATGCCCCGTGCCTTGCTGCTAACAGCGGTACGTGTGTGGTGTGATCCCGCAGCGTATGTGATGATGCCCCGAATTACCTACGTGTAATTTCACTAATTAAAACTAGCTTTTATTTAATATATATATACAAGTTAGGAAAGCTTCTTGTTTATTACTAGTGGAGTTAGTTAAGTTAAAAATAATATACTTTTATTAATATAAGTTTTTTTATATATTACTAAAATATACTAGGAATTCATAAGAGTTATAAGTAAAATTTTCTTTAAACTTAAAGAAAAAAGTAATTTATACCTAAACCTATAATATTAAGCTTTAATAAATAACAAACTATTAATTATATAGCTTATAAGCTATAAAGCTTCTTTATATGTTAAAAAAGAATTTATTTCAAGTATAAAAGCTTTTTATTAAAGTAGTTTATATTTTATATATTTTATACTTTTTATTATTTAGATTTCTTTTAGGTTTAAGATAGATTAAAAGCTATGAGGAATTAATCTGCTAAGAATAAGCTTTTGTAGCTGTATACCTTACTATATAATTAGTTTAGAATAATAATATATTTTTTATAAAATTATATATTAAGCCTTATTACCTTTACAACATTTACTATTTATTTTAAAGGCGTTTATTCTAAATTTATAGAGAAAAATAAGGAATAAATATTATAAATTAGCATAAAGGCTATTATAATTAAATATTAATAAAGTTATTATTACTTCTTTTTTAAAAAAAAGGATGAAAAATTTCTTTTTAGTTTTTTTTATTCCTTTTATATATAAGTATTCTAAATAGCCCTACTTAGGGCTACTAAAGCAGGTACTTAGTAACTATAGCTCCGCTGTATTGTGTCCCCTCCTATTACCCTAAGGATCCACTCGAATCTATCACAGTATTAATCTTTATATTGATATATTCTTGCTTTAGGAGGTAGTAGGTTCTGCTATAAAACCCTATGAACAAACCAGGTGGAACGATAGTCAATTATCCCACCAAGGCGGTCTCCGCGTAATCTACAAGGCTTCTCCGCCGGCGTTCCGACCCCATGCGCTCCTCGCCTGTTCAATGGACTCAAATGTGTCATGAAGTATCATTGATCATTTACAGCCATCCTTGGTCCTTCTTCCACTTCTTCTTTAAACACTGAAGCTAGACGGTTCCAGCACTCGCTACCATGACTCCTGATGCTAGCAACACCATCACTCACCATGCATCCATTTTCCATCTTCAGCAGCTTTCGGGACCCAATCGAAGCACTTCGCGTTCGCCTGCTCGTCAGAATCATCAACATCCACATCAGCATGCTGCCAGCACTGCATTAGAGTGCACGCCGCCTACTAGCAAGGATCGAGACGCCGTGGAGCGCCATCCTTCCCACGCCACAGATGTGGAAAGCCAGATCACCGCTGGTGCCAACTCCAGGTTGCCTCGCGTCAATTTCGAAAGTGATCCCTACGGACTTTCTTTTTCATACAAGACAGACTCAGATCTCGACCAGATCAAGGCCAATTCATCTCGTAAGAGGGATGGGACCCGGGCTAATGCGTTGACTGTGAAGAGGCCCACCACGGGCTCGGACACACCCGGACCCAAACGCGATGCTCGCAAAGTTCGAGGCTTCTATGAAAATCAAAATGCCGCTATCGAACGCATGCTGAAATCTGTGGAAGAGCATCGCGCTGAAGCCCTTCAAGAGCAGGGCGATGACAAGCTCAAGTTTCGAATCGCCATCTATGGCTCTCTCGTCGCGAACATGATATTAACAGCTCTGCAGCTTTACGCGGCAATATCCTCGGGCTCTCTCTCCTTGTTCACTACAATGGCCGATGCTATATTCGACCCTCTCAGTACATTAACCCTGATCTTTTCCAACCGGGCTATCAAACGAGTTGACCCTCGTCGATTCCCGGCCGGCAAAGCCAGACTCGAGACCGTCGGCAATATCATATTTTGCTTCTTAATGACATCCGTGTCTCTCATCATCATCGCGTTTGCGGCGCAAGAGCTGGCAACCAGTAATACGCCCAAGGCATTCCACCTGCCCTCCGTCATATCCGTGTGTGCTGCATTTCTCACCAAATTTTCACTCTTTCTGTACTGCTGGTCTATCAAGGACAAGTACAGTCAGGTCAACATTCTTTGGCAAGACCACCGAAACGACCTATTGGTCAACGGATTTGGATTACTGACCTCGGTTGGAGGCGCCAAGCTCGAATGGTGGATTGACCCGATGGGTGCCGTTCTGCTATCTCTGCTCATCTCTGCTATCTGGCTTCGTACCGCATTCAATGAGTTCCTCTTACTGGTTGGAGTCGTGGCATCAGTCGATATGCAGCAACTCATTACATACGTGTGCTTGACACATTCGCCTGTGGTCCAGGGAATTGACACAGTACGGGTGTATCATTCTGGTCCCAGGCTCATCGCCGAGGTAGACATTGTCATGGATCCCTCTGGCACTCTGATGGAAACTCATGATGTTGCCGAAGAGCTTCAATTCAAGCTGGAAAGATTGCCTGACGTTGAAAGAGCCTATGTTCACATCGACTATGAAACAACACATAAACCCGAACACGCTTACAAGAAAGATATATGAAATTTGCTACGTTTTTTTTTTTTTTTTGCGCTGATGAGACTGTAACAAGAACAGACATATGAAATATGGGATCACATCAACGTGAGGGAAAGCTCAAGACCTTCATCTACTTTCCCAATCCAAGAAGAAAATCCTCCATGCTTAACATGAGTCTGGGTTCTTCCCCTGGCCTATGAAAGTAGCTCAATATCAGTGGGAGCGTGATATTCTGAACTGTCTTTTGTGGCACGATGATGCAACACAGCATGCATAACGCAGTCTGGAAATATCTGGGTCTCACTATGAAGTACAGGCAAGCTGCTTCCAGACTAAAATCAACAGCCCGGAGAAGGCTTCGAAAAGCTCGAGGTGAGAATTGGAGTTGGGGTAGGGTGGCATTGACCCTCCATAATACCTACCCATAAACGTACACAATGACTTGACAATTTTTTTTTGACCAATTAAGTGTATTATGTACTGATCCGACGAATGCGTCCAAAAATATAAAGAAACTCACATATGTACTTATTGTTCCACTGAGTAGACCACAAAAACCTGGGATAGTCATATTTAGTACAACGCATTCTATGGCTGAGGATATAAATCGTATATAGGCATAGCCTGGAGGGGGTAGATAACATGAGGGTTGTTTAACTAGCTTACCTGCCCATATTCTACCTACAGTGGGTCGTAGGTAATCCCGAACATTTTGACTAGAAAACGCGTATTACTCTATAGCATTTTAATTAGAAAATAATACACTTTCTTTAAAATAGTATAACTCTTATTATAATACCTATAGTTACTAAAAAGAAGAACTAAAGTTTTTACAAAAGGAAGAGAATTTATTTAATATATATTAAAGGCTTTAAAATTAAATATATTATTAAAGAAAAAAGAGTTTTAGTTAATAATATAATTAATATTATATAATACTATATATAATAAAGTAAGGGTCATAATTTACTATACTTTAAGTAACTAAAAAAATTATTAAATTATAAAAAAACAATATTTTATAAATTATTAATTTAAAACCTTTTATTAAAAATAAAGAACTTCTTTATTAAGTAAATATAATAAATAGTATTTTTATACTAATATTGTAGCTTAAAAAAAAGGGAATTCTATATAAGTATATTATTTAAAGATAAAAATTAATAATAAAATAAGTATTTTAATACCTAAAATTTGCTTAAATATATTCTTAGTACTTAATTAAATAATAATAAAAAGTTATTTTTTTAATAAAGTTTTTATTATAACTTTTAATAGCTTAAAGCCTAAATAGTATTTTATATATTTAATATAGAAATATATATTAAAAAGAAACTATAACTATATTATAATTAATTATAATTAAAGTAAAAGACTTAACTATAATAAAGTATAAAGTGTTATGGACTAGCCTAGATAGCTACTGCAATCTAGTGTTAATAAAGTTATTATTATCTATAAAGGGGAAGGGAAGACTACTATCCCCCTTCTCTATATATATACTATATATATAGTATATATCCTTAGAGCTTGCCCTATAGATATAATAGGTCTCCTTATATACCTCTCTTTTACTCTACTAAAGATCTAAGCTACTAGCTTAAATCTATTATATAGCCCCTTTACTTATACTACCTCCTAGCTATTAGCTAGCTAGGAGCTATTTAAGTAATAATAATAATATAAAAATGTTAGTAATACACTCTAATAGGCAGAGCTATTATTTTAACTAGTTATAATATAGTACCTATTAATAATAAATAAACCTAGAAATAAAAATCCTAAAATTCTAAATTAGCTAGCTAATTATATATTAGCTATTAACTATAAATATTTTATTTAGCCCCTAGATTCCTATAAATATAAGTTTTATATTATTCCCTTATTCTATCTCTTATTAATACTTAGGTTTTTATTTAGAAGCCTATTATTACTATTTTCCCTTTAGCTTACCTTTATTTTTTTTTTTTTTTTTTTTTTTTTTTTTTTTTTTTTTTTTTTTAATATTAATTCTTTATTACTCCTTATTAAATCCTTTTAATAAGCTCTCTTACTTTTATTTACTACTCTAGGTATATTTAGCTAAGTATAGTAAGAATATAGCTACTATTATTAATACTCCCCCTTCTTTCCCTTTACCTTTAAATAGCTATTATATTTTAAGCTACTATAAAATAAAGAGTAACTTTAAAAATAAGTTATTTACCTTTATTAATTTCTTTAATTTAAATATATAGTACTTATTCTATATTATATATATATTTAATAATAGCTTATTTTTATATATTTTAGGCTTAGTATACTTTTATAAGGAGTATAGAAAAAGAAAAATAATATATATATAAAATACTACTATATTTACCTAAAGTTTTACTTTATACTACCTTACTTATAAAATAGTAGTAGCTATTTACTATAATAAAGCTATAAAAATATTATATATTCTTACCTATAATACTATTAATAATAAGGGGTAGAAGATTATATTAACTAAGCCTTTTAAAGCTTTATATATCTAATTTATAACTACCCTATATACTATTAAAAAGTATACTATACCCCTTATAGCTACTAGTTTTTTATTTTTATTTACCTTAACTTATTTAAAGTATTTTTAATTTACTACTATTATAATACCTAACTATTTCCTACTTATTACTACTATTAATTTTATTATAATTTATTTATTAAAGATTAGTATTAACTATATTAATACTTAGCTATTTAAGGTATAGTGCTAGGTTAAATAATTAATACCTATATATTAAGACTTATTTACTAATTTTTAAATATATTAAAATACTATATTTACCCCTTCCCTACTTACTAATAAGTATTTATATATATCTATACTGCCTTTATTTACTACTCTTTATAGAGTTATATCTACTCTTTTTAAAAGCTTTTTTAAACTTTTATTATATTATTTACTTAATCTCTTTAGAAATAGGTTTATTTTACTATTTTACCTTAGTTTTTTAGACTTACTTTAATTACTATTTACTTTTATTATTATATTACTATTACTACCTTTAGCTAGTTCTACCTAAACCTAGGGTATAATTAGCCTAAAGCTAATAAACCCTTTCTTATTTACTATAAGTTAGGAGTTACCTTTATTACTTAACCTTAACTTACTTTTTATAGCTATATTTATTAAGTAATATAAAAAAAAAAAAAAAAAAAAAAAAAAAAAAAAAAGACCTATTTAAGTCCTTTATTTACCCTATTAAAGAATAAGTAGTATTAAAATATAAAAGTATTAAAGCTAAATTAAAGCTTATATAAAGACTATTATTATTAAAGTATATATTAAATAGTATACTATATAAAGCTAATTAAGAAATATATTATATTTATATTAAGCTATTATTATAATATATATTACCTTAGTATAATTTAAATTATACTAAAGCTATAGTATTTATTAGGTTTTTAAGTAGTTTTTATATTAATTATATATAGCTTACCTACTTAATTAATATATTATAATAATTACCTTATTTTTTAGTATTCTTTATAGCTAAAATAAACTTAACTTAGTACTTAAGAGGCTTATTTACTTTATTATTTTAAAGCTATATAAAGCTTAGGTAAAAGTTTTATAATACTTAGGAAGAAAGGGGGTTATTTATTATATATTTTATTAAATTAATATAGAAAATAAAATATATTTTCTTTAAAATATTTAGTTTTATAGTAAAAGGAATTAAAATATTAAGTATAGTATATTTAGCTATAATTTAATTTAGCTTCTTACTTAAGTAAAGAATATAAATATTATAAAGGCTAAGCTATACTTTATTCCTTAGCTAGTAATATTTTACTAAATAGTATAATTTATTAAATAATTTTTATTATTATTATTAAATAAAGTTAATAGTAGCTTAAGTAAGTACTATACTCTATTTAATATATATAAAAAACTAAATTACCTACTCTTTAGCTAATATATAGCTTTAGCTAAAAGCTAGTATATATTAAATAAGATTAATATTAAAATTATAAAGAGCTATATATATATTAAAGCTAATAATTAAGAAAGTATAATTATTAAGGGCTAGCTAATATACTATAAAATATATAAGCTAATTTATTTAAATAAAAAAACTATTACCTTAAATACTACTTATACCTCTTAGTTTATATATTTAATACTACTATTAATTTAAAGATAATAAAATATAAAAAGAAGCTATATAGTATTAATAAAAAAGTGAAGTATTAACTAAAACCTATTTACTTAGTTTAAGCCTTAGTTTAAAATAATACTTAAGGGAAACCTATAAAAATACTATTAATAGTTAAGAAAGTATTAAGTATATACCTTAGTGCTTATATTTATTATAGCTTTTAATTATATATACTTTAAAAAGTAGTTTATAATAACTATAAAAAACTAGAGGGTATTTATATTAAATTCTAAAAAATTAGTTATAAAGTTTATTAAAATTTATAACTAATTTTTATTTAATACTAAAATAAATTAAAAAAAGCCCTAATATAAACACTAGCTTTTATAAGCTTTATAATAATAATAGTTTTATATATAGTATATAATATTTATTAATATATCTTTTTAATAGTAGCTATAATAAAGTGCTTAAAAGGTTATATTCTTTCTTAGATAGCTTAATAAAAGTAAGTTATAGGTTTATTAAATTAATATAGTAATAAGGGGCTTATACTATAATACTTAAAGATAGCCTTAAAATAATAAAGTATTATAAGTATTAATTATATAATTACTAACCTACTAATAGGTAGCTACCTTAGTAAGAAATCTTTAAGCCCTAAATTATATTACCTTAATCTTTATATAATATATTTAGTTAACTTATATACTTTAGTTTTAAAGGCTTTAAAAATAGGTATTTATAAAGAAGTTATACCTTTATAAATTAATAATAGTAGCTATATTCTAAATTTAATCTATATTTAGTATAGGGAAAGGCTAGGTAAAAAGTAAATATAATAAGTATATAATTAATACTAAGTAAAGTAAAAATTAAAATAATATAAGCTTCTTTAATTTATTTTATTTATAGTAAAATAATATATTAAGGTATACTACTTAAAAGCCTAAGTAGTAATAAAAGTAAAAATTAAAGAAAGAAAGGGTTTTTACTTAATATACTTAGTATTTTAATATTTCTTTAAAGCTTATAAAGTATTTTAAGTTTTTATAGTTAATAAGAATTATAAATAATTTAAAAATATTATAAAGCTTAGTAAATTATACCTTAAGGTATAAAATAATATTAAGTAGCTTTTTATTATAAATTATATAGTTTTACTAAAAGGTAGTAAGTTTAGTTAAGTAATAAGCTATTAATTATAGTATACTTACTATATTATATTAAAAGAGATAACCCTTAAGTGCCTTCTTTAATATATTAGCCTTAATTACTATATTTAAGGTAATGTTTTATTATATTAGAATAGAGATTAATAAAAATATATTTTTAAGGTATTAAAAGAATATTTAATACTTAGGGAATTAAATAAATAAGGTATTTTTTTTAATAAGGTTTAGTAAGAGCTTAGTAAGGTTTAAAAAGTTAGTAATAAATTTCTAATAAAAATTTATAAAGCCTAAAAAGCTATATACCCTTTATAGCTATATTAATGCTTTTAATTTTTAAATAGCTACTACCTTAGCTAGACTTAAGTATATAGTATAGCTAGCTTAAATAATAAACTTTAAGTATTAAACCTTAATTACATTAAAAGTATACTTATTAATATTAAGGTATAGGCTAGCTTACTAAAGGTAAGAAAGAATATCTTTAGTATACTTTATATACTCTTTATATATACTACTAATATAAATAAGAATATTATTTAAATAAGCTATAGTATAAACCCCTAATATATTCCCTAAGGCTTTATTAATATATTATTAAAATATTATAAATACTTTAGCTAGGCTAAAAGAGTATACTAGCTATTTAAAAAGGCTAAACCTTATTTAAAATACTATTAAAGCCTTATCCCCTTTAGTTATATATAAGTAATAAAATATAGTATAAATATTTAACTTTATAAACTAGTAAGTACTAGCTAAGGAATATAAAGTTTTTTTAATAAGTAGTAGTAAGTAATAATTTTAGTTTATAATTTTATTTAATACCTTATAATTTATATAAAAATACTAGCTATCTTTTATTTTTTTAACTAATAGTATTAATATAGCTATTAAGAAAAAGAAGGCTTAAATTTAACCTTTATTTATTAAGTTTATAATTTATTTCTGTATTTTTAATAGCTAATTCTATAGTATATTATAAAGGGGTATTTAAAGTAGGTTTAGTATATTATTATTAGAATTAAATTATAATTAAATATAGTAGTTAGCCTAGCTTTAGTAAGAAGGTAAAATACTAATATTTTTATAGTAAAATAGATTCTTAAAGTTAATAAGTTTACTAAGTAATAAGAAAAGGTTTTTATTTTTCTCTAAGTATATTAGGCTTATTATAAAAGTAAAAATAATATTAATTGTTTATAAATTTATAGCTATAATACTACTAACTATATTTAATTTTAATATATACTAAGCTAAGCTAGTATATACTAAGCCTATTATAGTAACTATTAGTAATATTATATTTTAAGCATTAAAAGTATAAATTTATAGGCTACTTTATAAGTAAATAATAAGTAGGCGCTTAGTAGTATATAATATAATATTATTTTAGGCTATTTATAGCACTT